>PVJO010001778.1:0-161154 GCA_004026905.1 Hystrix cristata | reverse complement strand
AGTATCTGTCTTCACTTACAATTCTTCCTGGGAGTGAGTATCTAAATTTCCCTCCTTTTATAAGGATATCAGAGCTTGAATTAGGGCTCACCCTCCTCTGGTATGAACTCCTCTGTGTTAGTCAGCTTTCCATCATTGTAATGAAATAATTGTGATAACTAATTTATACAGAGAAAAAGTTTACTTTGGCCTATAGGCAATAAAATAATAATAATAATAATAATTTTGGAGGTTTAAGTCCATGATGAACTGGCCCCATTACTCTAGCCTATAACAAAACAGCATATCACATCCGGAAGTGTAAAACAAGGTCACATGCTTACCTTGCGAGCCCAGAAGAAAGAGAGAAAGAGGATGGGGTTATGGTCCCGCAGTCTTGTTTTGGGACATGACCCTCACTGACCTAAAGACCACCCAGAAGGCCTTGCCTCTCCCGGGGTATGTTTTGGGCCCCTTTGCCAAAAGATTAAATAGTTGAATGTACCTGGGGTTGTTTCTGTGTCCTATACTGTGTTCCATGGAGCCTCATGTCTGTTTGTGTGTCAGTACCATGCTGTATTTGTCACTGTAGCTTTGAAATGTAACTTCAGTTTCAGGCCAGGAAAGCTTGGCGTGAAGTGTTTCCAGCCCTAAAAGAAAATGCTTTCCAACCCAAGCTGACATAGCCTGCAAAACTGTCTTTCAAAATTGATGGAGAAATAAGATACTTTTGTGGTGAAAAGTGTCTGAAGAAATTCATGACCACCAAACCATTACTCCAGAAATTTCTCGAGGATAACCTACAAAGAGACAAAGACGCTGATAATGACAAATATCAAATAGAATGAATACAGCAGGTAAAGTGAGCAGTTAAGTAGAAGGGAAAGATAGGGAACCAACGACAGAAAAAAAGAGACAATGACAGGAATAAGTCAATACCTGTCAGTAATAACTCTCAATGTAAATGATCTGAATTTCCCAATCAAATGACACAGACTCGCAGAACGGATCAGGAAACAAAATCAAACAGTATGCTGTATATGAGAAACACATTTATCCCAAAAACAAATTCATACACTAAAACTCAAAGGATGGAATACAATACTCCATACAACAGGAAACCCTCCAAAAGCAGGTGTAGCTGTCTTACATGTTTACATTATGTACTGTAATACATAATGTAATACATAATACTGTAATACATAATTTCTTATGTACTAATAAGAAATAAGCATCTTGAGTTCTCTTTGGAGATCCATTCTTCTCTAAGGCAAATTTGCTTTGAATCAAACTGTCAGTACCTCCGTCTGTAAGAGTAGGGCACATGACTACTCCTAAAAGAAGGACATATTTCATCCCTATTAGTACAGTGATTGGCTCAAGACCAAACATAGTACATAACTTAAATCAATAAATACCAGGGCTCTTGCTTAAAATACCCTCAGTTTGGGCTTTGGTCCTCTAGTTGCAAAACAGTGACGCTAGAGATGCTACACGTGTGGAGGAGCCAGCTGCAGGGAACTTGAGCCAAAGAATGTGATAAAAAGAATCAACGTCTTACCTGATCCACTTGAAGCTAGTTTGCCACTAGACTTTTCAGTTATGTTAGCCAGGAAATTCCCATTTTTGCATAAGCAAGTTTAGCTTGTGTTTTCAATCTCTTGTTATCACTCGGAAACAAAGTATCCCAGGGAAAATATAAAGAGATCGCCAATAAACAAGTGAAATTGGTAACAGCATGATACACACTATAAAGGAAATAAGCTAATAACTTTGGTAGAAAACTTTGATCTGTTTTGTAATATAGAAGGGACACGAGAATATTTAGAGTTTCCAAAAACATACTCATGGTATAGGTACGCAGAAAGACAGAGCAGTGTAGAAGTCACGCATGGGGGAAGTACTGCAAAGGAAAGGCTCTGAACGAGAACCCTGCGCACAGGCTCTGAGGTGGACTCTGCCCACAAGAACAAGGTCCTCACCTTCTGACCTGGAGGAAGGGCGGGGCAGGGGTGTCCAGATGCTGAGGCCACTTTGCAGGTGTGCAGGTCAAGATATGATGACTCAGATTTTCTGTATAAATTTGAAAACAGAGAACTACCACATTTTATCATTCAACAGTCTATGATTGGATCCCCTGACTGAATTGAATTATTAAAAAAATAGAATATTTAATTCCCTTGATCTGGGTGATGCATTCAGTATTACGGAGGCCACAGTAACCAGGCAATTGACCCAGCTGAAGGTGAGAATCATAACAGTACAAAATTTTCAACCGTCTGACCTTCAAAAGGTAACTGAAGGATATCAGGAGAAGAAAAGACAAAAGGGCCAAAGCAGGGAAATTAGGGAGACCCCGAGGAGGCAGGTTAATGTCGGGGAAAGACTTGATAAATATGGTATAAATTATTATTCAAATTACTAGTTATACAAATATGATTTTATCTTTAAGTTTTACTGATCTTAAATGTTGCATTTTTGTCTGAAGCCTATATAATTTTCCCAAATATCAAATATTTGTTTTTATAATGATTTAAAATTTAATAAAGATTTTATTATGCAGTATGCTAATTTATTAACATACCCCATTCATGTACAGATGTGTATTATAATTATATCACATATATAGTATATATTATACATACATGTATATGTATGTATCTATATGCATACGTAGATATATATGTATAGTATATGATATATATCATATATGTATAATATATAACATATGTGTAATGATGTATTAAGTTTTTATAAACTAAAAATCATCTCCTATCTTTTGTGTAATGTCTAACGTAATGTATAACTAGTAATTTTTATAGCAGTTTGCTTAGATTAGTAAAATGGTGCTTTAACTGTGAAAATAATTTTTACCTGTTTTGTACACATTTGTTAAACTAAAATGTCAAGATTTAGCTTCCAAATTTCATTTTCCACATGTTAGTACTTCTATATTGTTACATAAATTCACACATTTAAATGCTTTAAATGTGAGGCCATCTTATTCTATTCCTATGTCTTACTGTTATCCAATAAAACTAAATCCTATACCAGGCTCTATGGCACATGCCTATTATATCCCAGCCACTTGGCAGGCTGAGGCAAGAGAATCACAAGTTCCAGTGCAACCCAGGCAACCTAAGGAGACCCTGTGAAAAAATACAAAAAGTAAATAAAAGTAAAAATTAAAAAGGCATGGAAACGTAGATCAGTATTAAAGTACACTTGGGTTTGAGTGGCAGTACTGCAAAAAATAAAAACAAAATAAGACTGAAACATGCAATTAAAATGAAAGAGCTGTGTTTGATATTTGCATACCCTCATAAAGTCTGTTATTTATACCTTTATAATATTTAAGATTAATACATGTATTTACTCTGCATAGGGTGAAAAACCTTCTGCTCCTATCTATTTAAAGTTTTCTAATAGGCCACTTTTAAATAAGCCCAGAGAAAGGCAGGGAAACAAAAGGTGGGAAGATTATGAACATGTGCACTGTACTAAGATATAGGAGCACTCAGAGAAGAGTCCCTGGGAGGAACGGTGACATCCTGGGCTAATACAACATTCAAAGAAGGAACAGTTCTATTGTAGAATAGTGAAAAGACAAAGGAAAAGACAGAGTTTGTAGGGCAGCAAACATTGGGACAATGGATATATGGGAGATAGAAGAAAAGGAATAGTTAGTATGTTTTCTTATACAAATTTCTCTGGTGCCATCTCTTGAATAATAATGGTGGAGACTTATTTCTAGTTGGGTTGTCCTTCCTGCTAGAGAGGGGAGAGAGGGGAGGAGGAACGCTTTTATAAATCTGTGTCTTGCTTTTAGTAGAAGGAGGGCTCAGACCTTCTGTCTCCTTTTTCTCGATTAGTTTAGCTCATAATAATGCTTATATCAAAATGGTATATTTTATGATGGCAAATTCTGCTACTCTTCAAATTTAATTTTTTAACACATACAAATGTAATTATAGCTTGTTTGGCAATATTTGTGGCATCTTCATAAAACTAGCCCTTTCACTCCACTGAATAAAACATCTTTTATTACTGTTTACCACTCAAATAGTTTTCTTTTACTGTAAACTCTGAGTAACCAGTGTACTCTCCTCAAAATAGTTTCTTAATCTCCTGGAAATATCAGAAACCAAAAATGTCTGCAAGTGCAGATTGTGAAACTTCCAATCACTAATGCCTGTTAATGCCTATTCTATTTTGTAGACCATTTGGTTTCTTTTTATAAACAGTTTTTCTGCCATGTCCCCTACAGGGATCTTGGTTCTAAATATCAAATCTTGAGTCATATAAAACACTTTTAAGACTCTAAGCTCAAAATTCAACAAGACCGCCTTAATCTTTTGTTTGTATATTCTTGCTGAAATGAAAGAAATAGAATTTCTTCTGTTTTTAGTTTTTTTCTTTTTAAGACAAGCAGCAATGGGCTGGGGTTTTAGCTCAGTGGTTTGAGTGCTTACCTAGCAAGCACGAGATCTTGAGTTCAGTCCCTGGGACACGCGCGCGCACACACACACACACACACACACACACACACACACACATACGACAACCAGCAATGAGATTAGATTTACTTTTTTGTGTGTGTTTGCCAGTTGTTGAAGACAGTTAACATCCCCTTCCTCAATTATCCTTCTGTTTCTTTTTGCGTTGCTTTCTTTGTTACACTTCCTTAGATGTGATTCAAAGTCATTCTCTTGAAATAGATGAAATTTTACCCAGCTAGTTAAAGGCTGAGGTTTAATCAGGAATTGGTATTCAAGAGAAAGGAAAGGACTATATTCATTAAAATAAAAACATATGAGAATTGGCTTTTGTCTTAGTCTAAGCCTTCTGCAAAATCATATCATAAGCTATGTGCTTATAAACAACAGAAATTTATTTCTCACGGCTATGCAGTCCAGCAAATCCAAATTCAGGAGCTGGAAGGTTCAACTTTTAGTGAGGGTTTGCTTTCTGGCTCCTAGATGGTGACATTCATTTTTCCTGTATCTTCACTTGTTGGAAAGACCTCACTTGTTTCCTGGGTTCTCTCTGTTAAGAGCATTGACCTCAATCATGATGGCTCCGTGTTCATGATCTAATCACCTCTCTCAAACCTACCTACTAATACCATCACCTCAGAGTTCAGGATATCAAAATATGAAATTTAGTGAGCCACAGACACTTAACCCAAGCAGTCTTTAAAAAGTAAAATTTAAGAATTATTTTTAAAATAGGCAGGTCCACTTAATTTTGAATCAAGATAAAGAACTGTAAGACTATCTTTGTAGCACAAAGAATTTAAAAGACATATGAAAAGAAGACTATGCATTTAAAGATGAGTCAGTTTTGAATCTATTCTTTGAGATCACTGAACAACAGAAGTGTTTTGTAAAATGAAAGATACTTACTCTACACATGTAATACCTAATATGCATCTGATGTAAAATTAAACATAAGATGTGGTCCCTTCACTTAAGCCCATCAAAGAAAGCAAAGAACTACTAATAATACATCTAAGTGGTGGAAACTGCACTAACAATCAATGACTAAATTACTGTCTGATGTAACAAGCTGCCCACTATCAGAAGGAAGACATCTACGAATTCTCAATGACTAGAATAGTTTTTATAGATTATGAGTGCCATTGGGTGTTAAAGAAATGAGGTTTTCTTTCTTTTAAAGAGAGGTTCTTTGTGGATTGAGTGAACAGAATTTAGTTAGAATGGAGAAAAAGTAATCAGCACAAGTAAAATGCAGAAGGAGAAATTATGAGAGGTATTTATGCAGAATAAACTACAGCAGAATATTTGCTTACATTTACGTTATTTTTTTTTACTGTGCTATAAGACATGCTAAAGATTTTGGAAATTATTTCACATAGAAGAATGTTGGCTTTTTAAACAGAAAGTGGAAGCAAAATAAAACTAAAGAGGATTCTAAAATAAAATTTAAAAATAACATAAAAAATTCTCACTCTATGAAGAAGTTGATTATATTGTTTATAGGTTGAGAGTTTTCATACTGAAGATATATTGGGAAACAGCAAATTTAAGTACATACATAGACATACACACAGATACATACATAGCTCTATCTTTATCTATAAAATTTTAACTGTGTGGATTCTCAGAACTATTTATTTATTTACAGTACTGAGGATTTAACCCTGAACCCTCCCAGTGAGTTACATCCCCAGCACTTTTATGTTTTTTTTTATTTTGAGACTTGCTCAGGCAGTGCTAGAATTTGTGCTCTTCTTGCCTTGGCCTTCTAGAATGTTGGAATTACAGGTGTGTACTTCCACATCCTACTTCTTTGAATTTTTAAGTGAACAAAAAATCTCCTCATTTTCAAAAATTGACCATAACACCCCTACTTTTTGGCAAAGCACTTATTAAAACATCCAAAAATAAGGAATCCATGCTTTAGATCTGTTTTCTCTAATACATGAGCCATAAGCAATGTGTCATTTTTTAAATTAAATAAAAATTAAATAAATTTAAATCTTTAGTTTTTCGTTCATGCTAGCCACACTCAGCAAGTATTGGGTGACAGTCTTGAATGATTGATTGCATTGGATGGCACAGATACAGAACAATTCTATACCTGCTGAAAGTTCTCTCAGACAATGAACACTTACGAGTATTATAACCACTTTAAGGAATTGAATTAAGAAATATCAGTATATGGACAATGTATAGAAAAGACATCAGAATGGAGTGGAAAAAAACCACTTAAGACAAAGTTTTATAATCTGGGTATAAACTCAGTTAAGTGACTTGAAAACACCATACGTCATCCAGTTAAAATATATAAATGATGTAAAGTTGAATATGTCACAAGTCCTGCACTCAAGACATTCTTCTAGGGGGAAAGAAAACCATTTTTTTGCATTTATAGTAAAATGAATACTTTTTAGAAAGTCCAAGCTAAGTATTAACACATGTCAAAAGAGTAACAATTCATCCTAAGACTTTCAAGAAGGCTTTACTAGAGAAGTGAATGTATGTTTAGCTGGTACAACAGGACATTTTGCAGCTAGAGACTGTTGAGCAATTGGAATGGTTTTTAAGTAATTAATAAGAATTCAAAGCTTCTTTCAACGGTCTTCTTATATGATTTTATGGTTATTTATAGCCTGCTGACACCATTATTCAATCCATTTATTTATTTATTTTAAGGACCTTACAAAGTACTCCATTTGTTTTTAAAGAACATTATTTTTTCAAACTCCCACTGTGCTCTTTACTTTTTATTTGTGAAAGATAAATTAGAAATCTCATGCTGAACTGTTAAACTGATGAGCAAACAATTAAACTAAGATTCTTTAAATTTAATCCTTAGAAAATATAATCTTTGGATTATTGAAGTGATATTGTGGTAGACTCATCCAACTGTGATAGTTTATGAAGTCTTCAGAAACTCTTGAAGATAATATTAGGGAGACTAATCTTTAATTTTTTAAATAAACATTCATTTAAAATATTTTAGTAATAAAGATTAATTTTACTTGAAAAATTGAATGATATACAACTAAATTAATTTATTTAAAAATATAGATTGATGGTGTTATTAAATGAAAAACATACAATATTATTTTTAACTACATAATTGAGTGAGGTATTTTCATCAAGTTCTTTAGCAAACAAGCTAAAATACGTAGTTATTACTCTACAGGACTTTTAAACTAAATTAGAGATTAGATTAAATCAAAGATAGATTCACAGAGGTGTGTGATGTGTGTACATGTGCATGTGTATGGCATATGTTTGTGTGTGTGTATGTGTGTGTGTGCGTGTTATGGTGTGAAACAAAGGTTTATGTGTAATCATCAGAGTAGGTTAAAGATACGTGTAGTTTTCTAAAAGGTTAACATTTTATAAAATATAAATATTATAACAACTACTGTTAATTAGTATCAAAACTGCTGTAATAAAAACTAGAAAATTCTTCAAAATCTTCCTGTCAAAACAGAAAGCAAGTGGTTCTCAGCACAGTAAGAGGTGAAGTAAGGAAGGTTACCTCCCACTTCCAGCAGCTCTGTTAGATTCTCTGGTGCTGTGAGAGTCCTACACTCTTCAGAAGTACGTTTGTGTTGGTCACGGTTGAGAAGCACTGAGACAATTATCACTGCAGACAATTTGTAAATTCAGGGGCTGCTGATGAATAGCACACATATTTACAACTTGAAGTCCATATCATAATGAACTGATAAAAATGGGCTGGGGTAAATGCTGGCTTAAATAAGAAATTAAGGTTTGTAGCTCAGCTGTTTCACTAATTCAGCTATGTAATATTGACAAATCGTTGAACTTTCTAAAGTTTTTCTTAATTTCTTCGTTTAAAAAAAGAGATGAGGTTGGATTATATCTCTAAATCCCTTTCCGCTTTTAAAGTCCACAACTCTAAGTCACTAAAAGAAGCTATGATTCTTATCTCTGGCTCTAAAATAACACCACTTTAGATGTATTAGAAGAAGCATCAGTATCCTTTCAAAGAAATCTAATAAATTGGAACAATTGAGGGAGTGTGCATCAGATTGTTCTCTTGTTACCTAAATGATGTATCATTTTAAGGAATACAAAGTTATTTCCACATAGAATTTATTGCATATAATGTAGTGCTTGTTTATTTGTTATCAAGCAGAGTTGAGTGGCATTGAGGAAGGGACGAGGGAGAGATGTGTTTTCAATATTCAGATTTCCCCTCGGGCTCCAACATTTTACATTGGCCCTGGGCCCAGGGACCACTTAGCACAAAACAATATTGAAGGCACTCTGGTGTGATATTATATGATGCTGGATTTGATGCAGCTGTTAGTATCAATTACTAAAATGTATACATGATAAACTTTAGCGATAAAAATTTATTAGAATATTTGATGATTGGGGAACTCTATAACATTGAATTCCATAAAACACTAAATAAATTTTAAAATGTAGAATAGAACAATGCTTTGCTATCTACTTCTGGTAGACAGATAAAGGCAAAAACATTATTCTCTGATCCTACTTTTCCATATTTGCAATCCAGTTGTATACAAAGGCAAAGTAACTAAAAAGTAGAATGAGTACTACTCTGCTATAAGCAAGGATAAATTTGAGTCATTTGTAGGAAAATGGATGTACTTTGAGATCATAATCGTAAGTGAAATAAATCAGACACACAAACTATTACATAGTTTCTCTTATTTGAGAGGATATAAATGAAATATAAACTAAGGGGGAAAATAAAAGATAAGTAATAGGAAAAAAGGATATAGATCTTTTGCAAAAGTACAGAGATGAAGAGATGGAGGGGAGGGGACGTGGATGAAGAAAGTACTAAGATGTGTTACATACATGTACCAACTTCCCATCATGAATGCAGCCATTATGCACTGCAAACATGTACTAAGAAAAACAGAAATTAAAAAAAAAAAAAGAAGAAGAAATAAGACTAGGTTACTCCCACACCCCCAGGGTAACAGACAGGAATTTGTGTGTTTTCTTGCATCTGCTGACATCTACCAACTGCAAACATTGATACTCAAGGTATCTTTACTGTCTTTCACAATGTTTTCATTTAAAACTAATATCAATTGCTTTTTAACATCTAATAAATTCTGTGAAAAACATTTTATACAGAGTTCCAATCCCCTGTCTCTTTACTAAGTTGATTCTGCTTCATCTTCAGTCTATGAAGGAATGTTTGGTTTTTTTTGTTTTTTGTATTTTTTTTGGACTCTCTCCCCACTTCCTCTCCATTTCCCTGTGCCTCTGAGTAGGTTTTCTGCTCTACAAGTAAACAAAAGGCACTTCAAGTTTGGCCTTGTCATAGGAAGCTCAGTTCACTCCCCTTTACTTCTTGCCACCACCTCGTTAGAGGTAGCATGGCATCAGATTTCCATTATGATTAAAGACTTAGTGTTTCTCTCATCTTCTATCACTCAGAAATTTTCTTTCTTTTCTGTCAGCTTGGCAGCTTCTGAAATTCTTACCTATTAGGTATCATTCTAAGTGTTTATAATGAGAGGACTTTCTAGCAATCATTCAGTTCTCCGTTTTGCTACAGTAGGATAAACATTCTAACAACCTACATCAATCACACAACTCCCCTGTGTCATGTTTTCAACAGTTTTGCAATGCAGAGAAGACAACATCTTTTAAGGTCCAGTGAGGTGGCCTCAGAGTGCAGCACTGGATGTATTTCGGACCCCTTGCTATTAGACAGACGCTTCCTTTCTGAATCCTTGTACACAATTAGCAGAGTCCTGCCTCCCATCATTTGTATTGCTGCTTCCTTATGCCTGGAATGGGCTTCCTCCTAACTTTTCCAAGTTGAAGTTTTGCCACAAAGATCTTATTTGACATGTCACTGTCACCAGGTGGAAAATATTCTGTGGGACTCAGTCCAAAAGGAAAATGTGAGATACCGTGTTCAAAAAGAAAGAAAATAGTACAATTTAAAATGCTAAAAAAACAAAAAACAAAAAACAACTGTCTTCTTCCTTCTACAGTCCTCTCTCGGTTTAATATGATATTATTTTTATTTGCAATTTAATATTCTAAATAGCAAAATTAAAATTTTAATGATTAGCAAATATTTTAATATTCATTGTTATATCATGCAGTGCCAGATGTTTGTTGCTATCATTTTGTTTTATTTCAATGATAAGCATCAAAAGCAGACCTTGGAAATGCTAGATAAATTCTCTACCACTGAGTTTGCACACAAACAAAAGAACATTCAACCCATATGCAACATTAATAAAATTATACAATATATTTTACAGCTCATATATGCATCTGTATTTTATTCCTACCAGAAAAATGGAAATGCCACACAAACACAACTCAACTGTTTTTATTTGTACTTTGTGTATGCCCAGACCACCAATACTCTTTTTGGTTTACTTGTGAGTAAAGAAGGATTGAGAGGAAAAGAAATCATCTTTCTCATTCTTCCCAAATCATCATTTTCTGGGCATGCGGTTGGTTAATACAGGAGAGTATTATAAATAAGAACTAGAGTTCTTAAGTCACTGCCTTTATTAGAGCACTACTGCCTCCTTTCTGCCTTTGAAGTGGGATAGTCAGTATCAATTCTTAGTCTTCGATGTCACCTCCTCCTCTTGTACTCGCTTGGAGTCTTGCTCAACTACCATGTACTGTGAGTGCATCTGAACTGTGCATTCTTGGTCCATCATGAATGTTCTAAGTCAACAAGGAGCAATGCATACTCATACTGTGCTTGTCTCGTATGACAAAAAAGGGAGTTCTTGAAAAGAAAAGATCTCTTGAGACAAAAAAGAGTTCTTAGAAGCAAAGGTGTACACTCCATATGACATTGCTGTCCTCCAGGATTCCAGCCAACTTGAGGAAAGAAACATAATTCAAATTATACCACTGATTTCTAACACTTTTCCATTCAGTCTGTGTATTAGTTGGTTTTTCTATTGGGATAAAACAATCAACACCTGAAACATAAAGCAAGCGGTATTTAAGTTGGCTCATGGTTTCAGAAGACTCAATTCATGGTGGATTGGCTGCAAAGCAGAAACACGGTGATGGAAGGATATGGTAGAACTCACTCAATTCATGGTGGCTGGAAAGAAGAGTAAAAGAACAGTGCCAGAAAGAAAGCGGCCAAGCACCATACAGAGTCCTGAAACCCACATCTCCGTGTCCCATACAGACACACCCAAAAGTGGGTTTCACTATTCTTGTGGGCATTTCTTAATCCAATTAAGTCAGCATATCATTATAAAGTTCACATTCCCACAGTTTTCACCAGCATCATCAGTGTTTCATTCTCCATTTTTGATTCCCTTTTCTATCTGATTAAACTAAACTCTCCCTCTTCATTAAAAAGAAAAGAAAATCCTTCATTTCATTCTACAGCTCTTCTCTCACTTCTTACTCTCTACCATTCCCACCAACTAAACAATAATTATAGCTACAGTTCTTTACTAACAGCTATTTCCTTAAATTATAATCTTGCTTTTGTCCCACAACATTTTGAGTTCCACTCACAGAAGCTACCTGTGACATCAGTATGTACACATCCTTTAGCCATCCCCAGCCTTTGTTTTTCTATTCTCACTAGTAGCTGGAGTTTTTGATAAGTCTTTTATTGAAGTGCTTTCCTTTGTTAGCCTAATAAGATACTACATTTTTCTCATTTTCTTCTTTATTGACAACCGTCTCTCTCCTTAGTGTTGTGTTATCTTTCTATTTCTTCTTACCAACTCATGTGGGATACTTCCAGAATTGAATTCTAAGTGTCTTTTACTTTTCTATTATTTTCTTACAGTTTTAATCTACTCCTATAGCACTGTAATTTTTTGTATGTATAACTTCTACATTTTATATCCATCCACCATTTCTATTCAGAGCTTTAGTTCTATATTCCCAATGATTTATTTTTTTTTTTCTTTCAAAACATCTTCTATGTGCATCCACTTCTTCTATATGATTCTAATAGAGGTTCTGGTCACTTCGCAATAGAGTAGTTATCAGTCTCTCCAATTTGTGGTTTGGGTCTAATTTTTTCAATTTCTAATCCTTTACATGCACCATAACCAGATAATTGTTCCTAAGATTATTCCTAAATTATGCCAAGCTGCTACTCAGAATTGTTCAGTAACTCACTGCATCTTAAAGTAATAAAATCCTTAATGTTGCATCCACCATTTTTGTATTCTGACCCATATTAATTTTTATCTTTTACCTTGTCTTCCATCACTCACTTACACCCATGACAACTTTTACATCTCTTTCCAGAACACATCTGATGTTTTATAGATATTGACATACTATATACATTTCTTAGGCAGATTAAATACAAATTTAGTAACTTAATTGAGATGGATTAGTAGTAATAGTAGTAGTAGTAGGAGGAGAAGGAGGAGTAGTATTGTTCAGGTTTTTCCTTAAGTCCAGGAGGTGCTAAACAGACATCTCTTGACCTTTTGCTAAAATGAAATTTTCATCTATTAATTGTCAAATTGTTCAACTAAGCATTTAAGATATTCCTGATCCTCTATTAAAATCCTACACTTACTTAAGGTTTAGTGGAATAAGTTATACTACATTTCTGTGCAATTATTTGACTATCATTCTATACATGATTGTCAGTATACGAGGTGAGAAATTTAAAGATCATTAAACCTTACCCAAGAAATTCTAATTTCTCTGCTAGAATATAGAAGAAACTACAAAGTCCTGTAGTTTTAGAAACCAATAGAGTGAAAATTATTCACAGCTCTTAAAAGATAGAACAGAAATTTCTCAGGAAGCATAAGAAGGGATTCTTTTGTGATCTGCCTACAGAACCCAGTTGTAAGAAATATGTAGAAGCCTAAAACTGTTGTCTCTGTTATAAACAAATGCTGCTCAACTGGTGTATTGTGAGCATGTGTTAATATGGTGGGGTCTTTTTGTGTGAGAATGGTTGTGTTTTAAGCCTTTCTACTGTAATTGCAACACAGAAATAAAGTAAGTAATAGACTATTGAGAATTTTTGGTGTTACAAAATTCAATTTTGAAAGGCAAATCTTCTCTTCTTCGATAATGACTCTGAAACTAAATGTGCATAGTTTTAGGAAATAGCTACTACACTTATTTGAAACCAGCAGTAGCTGTTTATGAGAAAATACAAAGAGCATGTACCTTGCATGCCAGTGAGCCATTTAGGCAGCAGATGAAAGTATTGTTCTGAATAGCTATTCAATACACCAATTAAATGAGGGAAAAAGAAAATTGACAATTTCAAAAATATATACTAAGAATATCAGTATCATAACTCAAGGTGTTTTATAAATGTTAGAGACCTAACGAATTTGATTAGAGTGGTTTAATTAAGGTATAGTCTGCTGTGTTGCATCTCCCTTCCAGACAAAATAGCTCAGTGAACAGGTAGTATGTCCCCAGTGGACTGTGAATATCAAAGTCAGGGGAAATTCTTCATTTTAATGAGCTGCATTTTCTGAGCTCAGACCTCTCCCATGACAGGGTGGCTGCAGGAGGCAAAAATGAAAGTAGTTGTTTTCCTTTGAGACATTCAACTGCTAAATGCTGTGAATGCCAGAAATTAAAATTGTGGTGCTGAGATTTTTTATGTCTGTTCTTTCTTGCACTTGCCCTTGGGCTGGAAACTATTGTTAAAAGAAAAGCCCAACAACTAAGAATATTTATATATATTTAGAAATCTGTTACTATTTCTCTGAATATTAAGGAATTCTAATACTATAATTATTTCTTTTTATAAAAGTTATACTCCTTGTTTGACAATAACACTATATAAATGCTCATATTTGAACTAAATATAGTATCTCTCCATTAGTTAATGGCTAGATTGATAATGTGAATATTCTTTACAACCTGAAATAAAAAAATGAATTCACTTCAGCATTTTGAAATTCATATTACATGAGGGATTATTATTTTCTGATTGCATGCCACTAAATATGGTAAAAAAGGAAGGCATTTGAGAATATTTTATAGTACTTTTTAACTTTAAAAATTAAGGATGTGATGGTAATCAAAGTAGATGCACCCATTTTGTCAATTACTTTTAAAATATTATTCACAGTGATAAAAATATGAAAACTAAATATTCAATCAAGTGATAGCTGTTAATACTCAATTTTTGGAGTAGTCATAATTTAGATGCAAATACTAGTATACACCTCCACTAAAAATTATTTGGTTGGCAAGGAAAAGGAAATGTTAAGTAATTATACTTGATTTCCATAAACATGTCATGAAAACTGGAAGGAAAACTGAACATGATTTCAAAGAATTACGTTCCAAAAGAAATAAGCATAATTACCTGTTAGTTAAAGGTTTATCTGGTGCTTCTGGATTTGTTCCAAAATACATGTAACTGTCCAGACCCAGGACAGCAGTTCACTGCAACCACTACAGAGAAAATTAAAATTCCACAATGATTTATCACTTCTAACATGAAAAAGTACTGCAGGCAACCACAGTTTTGTTTTGTTTTGTTTTTTTCCAGAATCCTTGATTTGAACTTATTTTCATATTGGTTTTCCTGCTTGGAAATCTAAGTAATCTTAATTGTATCCAGCTTTAGAATAATATTTTCTTCATACACAGTATACACAAATCTCTCAACCCACTACTATGTGCTAAAAATAATGTTACTATGAATTTGTGCAAAGTAAATCTCACTTTAAGGATGTCTATTTCTTTTTATTGGAAGGTTTTCAATTTCAAGGATATTCACTTTCCATCATTTTCTCTTGTTTTACAAAATCAAATGGCGAGACAAATAATTATAGATTTAAAAGTATATTCTAAGTTTTCCAGAATTTCAGCCACAAGTAGAATATTCCATGTTCCCAGAATGGTGATCCCATTTTAAAGAGTACCCACCCTGCACTATTGACAATGTCTCCCAGCCCACTAGAGAATCACCAGTATTTCATTAGATATTAATAGGAAACTACAGAGGTAAAAGTCACACTCCTACCACAAGAGGGACACTATATCCTTATTCTGGAAAAGTCATTGTGATAAATGTGTTGTAATTTATTCAGTCATATATACCTTGAGTGCCCATGGCCAAGGCTGATGCACTCATCAAGCTTTAGACTAGCAGTAGCCTGTCAATGTTTTCACAGTATCTATGACTTTCAGATATGTAACCCAGTAGTATTTTTTTTCTGAAAAAAAATGACTTTACATATGAAATTCTGATTTTATGGTAATCCTCATGCTGAAATATCCATAAATTTTCATATGCCTATATTTACAGACAATTTATATATATTTGTTCCTTATATATGTCATATATTGTGTGATACACTTAGTAAAATGAGTCTTTTCATTGGTTGTTAGTACTTCAAGGAAAAAAGTTTAGCACTATTAATTCCTAACTATACAGGTTTAAATTAATTATTGTATTAAATAATACTAGCATACTCAATTGCAGTAACTTAAGTATATTCTTTCTCTTTCTTGAGAGTAGGGTGGTGAATGGTGGTTCTAGAGATTTGAACCTATAAAACCTGAATTTATATTTTCTTTGTACTTATAACAGAATAGATGTATTTTACTGAAATGTATAGTTTTTAAATACTGGTATATTATATTTCATATGTCCTTCCAAAATAGATGCCCACCAAAAATAAATGTTCAATATACATTTAAATAAATGCATAATAACAATGTTTAATGAATAGTTAGTATTTTTACTGATAGGTATTACTTGTTATTGCTCATATTTACTGATAGGTATTACTTGTTAAAAACAACTAAACCTAAAATACAGTATTAATAAATTAATTTTTCAAACATAGGATTTTTAACTTCTGCTGCTGTCATTTCTAAGATTTTGGTTGGATGTCTTCTGATTTCCTCTATGTTATTGTCCTCTGGGTTTGTTGTGGGTGGGCTGGGGTCTGAGGTTGTGTTTTATTTCTGTATCTTGTCATTCTCTTTGTACACATGTAAATTTCCCCCTTTTAGTTTTTTCTCCATGTTGATTTTATATTTTGTTTGTGGGAGGTTACGTTAAAACAAGTCTCAGTGCTTTTCTCAATGTTCTTACAGTGTCTTCTAGGTATATGCGGTTCTTGGCTCTTGTGTCCTTTATATCTCCAGAACTTTCCTCAGTCACAGGGGTATGGTTGGCTCTACTTGGTATCGGCGATGATCCGAGGTGCCCAGGCAAGTCTGAGACCTGCGATGGAGTCACTGGTGGTAGGGCGGAGCCCTGGCCAGTCCGGGGCACAAGTGCTCACAGATCCGAGGTGCTCAGGCAGGCCCAAGACCTTCGATTGCATGTCTACTTCATACAGCGTGTGTTCATCAGGTTCTCACTATTTTTAAAAAACGGGACAGATGATGGTTCCTTGGGGAATCAAAATGAGTATTATTTAATGATCTTGCAAGCCCTAATAATTTTCTGTGGCTTGACTATACCATAATACAGATTATAAATGCTTAAGTAATACAAACTATCTCAAACCAACAAATAAAAGTCATATTAATTTTAGGAGTCAAAATTCAAATTTAAAAATGGTGTTTGTCTTTTATTAACTGAATTTCATATTGATTTATAAAACCCTAAAATTGTACATATTCATGCCATACTAAGTGATGTGTTCTTTTGAGAGCATAATTTTTATATCAGAAAGACGTTCCTGGTAGACCACTTGAAAAACACCCATATATCATTCCTAGAAAATGTAACAATTAACAGGAAGAATAATGAAACACAAGAAAACAAATAAAGAAATACACACAAAAATCTTTTCGTTTTATTATGGAAAATTATTTTAAAAACTGATATATGAGGAAATATTATAATACATTTCATATGGTGGCACTATTAAATATTTATAATGTAATATAGATTTGTTAGTTACAGATAGTAACAATACCTGCATTGCAATATGTTTTTTTTGGTAAAAGGAACTGGATTTCTTGGGTTTGAATTACAGCCCTGCCGTTTATTTACTATGTTAGATGACTTAGTTCAATTCAATTTCTTCATCTGTAAAATGAGTGTAATAAAAGTACTTACTTCAAAGAGTCATTGTATGCATTAAAGAAAGTAGAGCATGCAAAATGCTCAACACGTTGCATGTCTTGCAGTTAGAATTTAATTAGTATTAGTTACATTGTAATCATTTAATTATATGCAACTGAGTTTTTATATATTATCTTGTATTTCTTGAAAAGTAATTGAAGTACTCTCCAAAACTATATATTTTAACTTTTGTATATGTGAAGGAAAACAACTCAAAATTATTATCTTATTTTGAAATGAATTTTCACTTAACTTCTTGATAATCTTTCCAATCTTCTTTGAAATTATGTAGATTTATGCTATCATTTGGCTCCATTAGTTTTCACACATACATTAAAACTGAAAACTGTACTTGGAATTTAGTGATATTTGATCATCGTATGAGGTAGACAGTAGCATTCTGAGACTATTCAGTGGTGCAAAGGAACTAAAACTTATAATACCATATTTTTGTATGGTTTCACTATAAAATATTTACAAGGTGACATACTTTGTTGTTTACAGATATTTTAAAATATCTGCAATGAAATATGTTTTCTTTGGTTAAAGTAAGTGAATTTCTTGGGTTTGAATTCCAGCCAGCCCTACTATTTATTTATTATGCGAGACTAGTTAGGTATATACCTAGAGAACTAGAATTTCATTATGAATTTTTATTGATTTTCTTGAACAACTCAAATGGATTGATTTCTGTTTTCCAAATTTTCAATTATGCACTAAGGAGTCATAGCATATTCTGGACTAATCTTACAGAATTGATATGCACAGTAGAAAAGATTTTCTTGATATTTGAGTCTACTCTAAATTGATCTATGCCTCAAGGATTAAAAAAAAGTGTGAAGCATCCAGTAATATGCATGTGTAAAACAGCCTCTACATGAATGTTTCTGCATTTCCTTCTCTCAATGACCAGAGAGTTGTGGAAGGAATCCTATGTGGGTGCTATGATTGAGTATTTGCTCCAAGATGAGAAACAAAGTAGCACTTTGCAGTGGACCAGGAGCTGTGGAAATGTCATGAGGAATGATCCAAAGTGGAATGGACTGTGAAACAATAACAGGGAGAAGAAAAGTATGGAATTGGGACATAAAAACTAACATTTTTTTTTCCTGTCTGTCATTTTGACCTTCCAATCAAAATTTAGAGGAGTTTATTCAAAATAAATAATTAAATCAATATATTAGAAAGAAGGAAAAAAACAAAGAAAAACAGGAAAAAAGAAATAGAAAAAAGAAAGAAAATTAGTCTGTCTGGTTTTATGATTAAGGGAATAGGAATGTTTAAAATTATTTTGAAAGGAGGATGTTTTTCGAATGAATGGAAAGTAGGAAGAAATTCCACCAGACAATTGGTAGATGGGCTTACTGCTTTCATATGCTATTTCTTTTAGAAATGCATCAAGATTTTTAAACAAAAAGAGTATCCGTAAAAGTGAGAATAGATTTTCAACATGCTCTGAGGTAAGGAACCTAGTTATTCATTCACTTAAAATGACCTAATTGGATGTTATCTTTCATTCAAATCCCACAAAACAAGGGACTCAAAGAAATAGAGTGACTTTAGAAGCAACATGAAGAGAAAAAGGACTAAAAGCGTAAAGAAAACTATGCCATTTTGTTTAGCAAATCAGGGATAAAGACATTTATTTCTTCTATTCAGTACAGCAGTAAATGTGGAAAACTGTGTGACCTCATTTATCATTTGTTTTCCATTTTAAACATTTTATTTTAAAAGCAGGCTGTTAGTTTAGAAATTTAAGTAGTAAAATATAAAAAATAACATAAAACTGGCAAAGTCAGAATGAGGTTAGTCACTCTGCCCAAGAAGGATTTGGCTGGTCTAGGAATCTTCTATGCTGTGTGAGTGTGTGTGAGTATGTGAGTGCATGCGTGCGTATGTGTGTGTGTGTTTGAACACACCATTTAAATAAAATAACATGTGTGTGAAAGGAACATTATTTTGGTAATGGAGAACAAACCCAGAAATGCTTCTCGGAAAAAAAAAATCATATGTAACTTTTGTGAGGAAAAGTTCACCTATGGAAACTGGTTAAATAAATAATAATAAAATGTTTCATAGTAAAAACGAGGAAGGCATAAATGGGATGGATTCAAGGGTTCAACATAGAAGAGGGACGAGAAATAAGAAAGCAGTAAGATCTGCTGCAAGGAAGACAGAGGAGTCTCTGGGGATGGAGAGGAGGATGGCATTGAGACAGGGCTTCAGAGACAGAGGCAGAATAAAGACCACAGATGTCAAGGTGTGGCAACAGATGAAGAAAAAAAAAAAAAACACACACACACACACGCATGATGAAGCTTGGGATCAATGAGGTTTCAGGAGAAAAAACACAGAGGGAAAAAAACTTGAAAAAAAAAGTAATCAGAAAACACTTCCTTCAGAAGAAATAATTTACTCTGAACTCTGTAGAAGACAAAAGGGAAGTGCAGGGGAAATGTTGAGAAATTAATGAAGGAAATGACTAAAAGGAATGAAAATAACAATCCCAGTGTGGCTGGAACCAAAGTGTGAAAAAAAAACTGACAAGCAAGGGGAAGGCACATGGAACTTGAGATTAGGGGAAGAGTTAGAACACAGGGGATCAAAGAGGGGAAAGAAGAGGAGTTAAAAGAATCCTCAGAAGGAAAAATAAATATGGGAAAACAGAATTTAGGGTCATAACATAATGCCACTGGCATGAAAAGGAGTGTGTGTAGGCTCAAACAAGGACTCTAATTAAAGTATGAAGAAGTAGACGCTTGAATGGCCTAAAAAAGTCTTTTGGATGTACCCAGTGTGAATGACTTTTTGAAAATAAAGACGATCTGACTGCTGATGGCTAAAAAGACTTTTGAGATCTGTCTGAGGGTTGTTGTTTAAGAGGAATGTGTGGGGAGGAGTGTTGTTTGGCAAGCACAGTAGAAAAGGAAGCTTGACAATGATACTTTTCGAGTGACAAGATGCTCAACACTGGAGGCCAGTGAACACAGATTAAAAGCTATTTTTGTTCAGGAATCTTCCTTCAAAGGCTGGTTGGATGCCATAAAGTAACATCCCCCTAACTGGCTGGGACAATTAAGAGAAATCACAGAATTCGTTAAAAAAAAAAAAAAAGGAAGCTGGCAGGGATGGCTTTCACATGTGGAGCAAGAATCATGCTTTAGGATGAGGCAGAAATGCATGTGCTAGGTAAGAAATGTGGGCGAGCACCACACTCATTATACATGAAGAAGTAGATGTGATATTAAAAGTGCTATATGCATCGTTTCCTGCATTTCACCTCAGACTTCTTGCATGTTGTCTTCACATCAATTAAAATATGTAAAAATCAGAGTAGGAAGAAAGTAGCCTTCAAAATTCAGGTACAACTTCTCTAGCCAAGTCTTCCTGTGCGTTCAGGGGACACTTATTCCTATGGTTGATACTCAAGACAAAGTCATAAGGAGTACTGACTGCTCAGATGTCTGACCTTGGATAAGTTAGTTACACTCTCCGTGTTTCAAGTCATTGAGAAAATGAGTATCATTGTCAGCCTTTTAAAACTTACAGATGTGTGTGTGTATTAGATGTCATATAAAATACATATATAATAGTCTACTTTGGAAATGGTTTTCTATAAACACTAACGCCATGCTAACATATGTATTTTTATTACATATATTTAAAAAAATATATATATATATATTTTTTTTGTGGTGCCGGGGATCGAACTCAGGCCCTTGTGCTTACAAGGCAAGCACTCTAATCACTGAGCTAAATTCCCAGCCCCTAAAAATATATTGAGTGCTGCCACATTTCAGGCTTCTTCTAAAGTATGTGTGTGTGTGTGTTTGTGTGTGTGTGTGCCATCTCCAAATATAAGTAAATTTGCAATTATAGCTTTAACATATGAATTTGAGAGGAAACTTTATCCCATCGGATCCTGTTAGATCAAAACAGGGTCTGCTTTTGCTCACTGGTGTTTTCTCAACACATAACAATACACTACTTTGTCCTCTAAAACAGTGCATATGGTCAATATGTATTGATTAAATGAAAATGTTAGGAAGAGGAATGCCAAATAAGACATCACTTATTTGGCAATTTTATTGCATGGAAGGACTGGTGTAGGGTCTGGGGAACACTGTATGAATGCAAATTCAGAATTCTCAAAAAATTGATTTAGTAGTTCTGAGGTAAAAGTAGAATTTTCAAGGAATAGCATTGATTTAACATGCTGCATAAATATGCACTTAGTTGTCTAATAGTTAGAAAGATTCATGACATGAAGAATCCCACATAGAAAATTTCCTCTGTCTTTTGTTCCATCCAAACAAGCAACTTCTGAGGATGTATTCTTTGCTTTATTTCATAAATTAGCAATTGTTTTTTAATACTTTTCCTAGCTGAAGTAGATTTTCAGTGTCTGTTTAATGATTTACTTGTACATTAACTATCTTCAAAACTCTTCACCACAGAGTAGCATATCTTTGGGGGATATGCAATACCTCTGGGTACAACTTGTAGTTACTCATATTTTGATATCTTTAAAGAGCTCTTTGGTAGTTGAGGTACTATTTGATAGCTCTTGGAGATATTGATCCATCCCATGCTTCTCCTGGTGGAGTAAATAAACACACATAACAGATACTATCCCTGATCTTGAGTGAGGATGGAATCTGTGAGACTTCTGAAGTTGTATTTTGAAATGTTGTCAATTTAATTTATCAAGGAGTCTAGTTGTCACTGATGAGGGAAGCCTTTGGGAAGTTCACACAAATGTAGTTTGTTCTTTCAGTAGATTGCCTGTGTGAGCCAGGTGCTTCCCACAGACCATATACTACTACATCCTTTTCACCACATTGCCACATTGTAGACATTTCCCCTTCCCAAACTCCCAAGCTAACTTGCTGAAGATTAACTCTGGTACAGAGGATGTGCTGAGGATTATCTCTCTTTCCTCAGCTCGATGAAAATAAAATCAGACAAATGCATATAAGAAAGAATAAAAGTCAGCGAAGAGCCTATAACAAATTGAAGAGTGAAAAACAAGTCTAAATCCTTAAGCACACTGAGGTGAAACTCAAAGACACTCTTGGAGTAAGGTGACAGTCAGCTCTACGCTAAATAACCCACATGGTGAATTCATTTTATGATGAACTGGGTTGGAAAATCTATGGTTAAATAAAGATAATTTTGAAAGAGCAAAAGGAATGAGGTTATTATTAGCATACTTTAAGAAAATCAGAGCATAAATTCTGACATCAAAAGAAATGAGATTATCCGTACACTTTGCTTAAGATAATAAGAGAATAAATTCTGACATTAAGAAAGACTTTTTATAAGGGATTAAAATCAAATGGCTTGCAATTTAAATTTGTCAATTACGTGTAGCCATTTCTCTAAAATTAAAACACAAATATCACTGGTGCCATTCAATACATGAAAGAAAAATGATGTATTATAAATTATAATGAGAAAGCTACTTTATGGAAATAAGAAGGGAAGGTTTTCTATAAGCATATTCCCTTTATCTCTGTGGATATAAAATTTAGAAAGTCTTAAGAGAGACAGATATCAGAGGATCATCTTGAACCCTGGAATGCAGCATATCTCTTACAGTCTACTCACTAGAGAGTGTGTTGTGAAAGTATTATCTACACCAAATATTTAATTATAAAATATGTCCTTTATTCTAAATTTACCTGCAATGACAATATATAATCTTCAGCCAAATATTTTATACATCATGGTTACTAAACAAAGTTCCAAATTTTGAAATCTAAAATATTCATTTTAATAATGTTACTTTTCAGACAAATCATGGTCACTTTCTTTTTTATTATTTTTGAAATTAATATAAGATTTTTCACATACCATTTAAATATGTAATATAATTATTAATTAAGATATAATGCAAATGTAAATATTGACTTTATAATTGAATTTAGAGAGGAATAATTATCATTGTAAATATAGTCAGTCGCAGGAAAATATTGTTGAAATCTTTTCTTTTGTGTGTGTGTCTCTGTGCATGTGTGCGTGTGTGTCTGTTTGTGTCTGTGTATAGTGTTGGGAATTGAACCCAGGGATGCTCTACCAGTGAACTATATTCCCACTACTTAAAAAAAAAAAAAAAAAAAAAACACTTTTGACAAGACCTTGCTTTATTTGCCCAGACTAGCCTTGAACACATGGTCCTCCTGTCTCAGCCTTCCAAGTAGCTGGAATTACAGACATAATGCCATCACATTTGGCTAAGTTTAGGCAGTTTTTTCACTATTTTCTTCTGCTGCTTTTACTACTGCAATATCTTTCTTTGCACACCCTTCCAATTGGTAATGGATAAGTTTGTGTGTGAATAGACTTTCTAAGGAGTTCCTCTAAACACAGTATATTAAACAGTGTCTTCTCTTAGAAGAATTCTAATATTGAGGTGAACCTTATGAGTTAGTAGACATTTTGATATTTTTCTTCCTCACCCAATAGTGTAATACAAACATGCAACATAATAGAGAAAAAAAAAATGTTTGCCAAACTTCTATTCTATGCATGGCTCTATTCTAGACATTTTATAGTAGTCCCATCACTGAATTCATCTAGCAATACTACAAAGTAAGTAGTTAAAATTTGCTAATTTGTAAATAATTTCACAGACATTGATTGCAATGATGTTCCAGTTCTGGTAGTACAGTTGGAGTTTGAATATGAATCTGTGTAGCTCTCAACTCTATGGTTTTTTCATCCTTTCCCAAAGAGCAGGAAAGTGTTTATGTTCTTTGACACTCTCCTGCCAGGAGACCTGAGGTAAGAATCAGCTTTGGCTTTGCACCTTCTTCTCACAATCACTACAACATACAAATGGTTACACCATTCTCTGATTGGCTTTTGGTCATCAGTGTACACTGAGTGCCTTACCATGAAAATCCATACACTAAAATCCTACTCTCTGGGACCTCATAATGGGATTCCATTTGGAGAGAGTCTCCTTAAAGAGATAAAGAAGTTAAAATGAGCTCATTGAGATGAGCTGTAATACAGTGTGACTGTTGTCTCTGTAAGACTGTGGGCATAAATACTATACAGACAGGGCCATGTGGAAACACAAGGAGATGGCCATCTACAAGCCAAAGAAGATATCTCAGAAGAAACCAGTCCTGCAGAGACTTTCATTTTAAACTTCAAACCTCTAGAATTGTAAAAAAATGTATTCTACTTTTAAGTCATCCATTCTTTGATCTACTCTCTGGTAAAGGAATATAATCATTATTCTCAAATCCACATTCCTTCCTGTTCAATAGAACTTTTGGTTGACCTGTTCTTGTTTTAGTAATGAAATACCACTTAATGCGTACTGAATACAAATTAATCGTTTTGTCTATATAAATCATTCCACTCTCATCATATTGAAGAGTATCACTTGACTCTGTAATCCGAACACAGGCGTTCCAACTCCAGGATCTGTGCTCACCTCTGGGCTCTGCTTATTTATCTTACTCATGGTCTCCAGCTCTACTTTCATCTTAAAAGATCACCTTTGCCCTACAGTCCTTTATTTCTCATCATATTTAATTCATTTTAAAACAGTCATCAGGGGTGATCACTAACATGAAGTCCAAGTTGTAACAAAACTAATATATTGGTTATTTTAAAATTACTTCTCTTGCAAGCACGAGGCCCTGAGTTCGATCCCCGGCACCACAAAAAAACAAAACAAACAAAAAAAAAAAAATTACTTCTCTGCCTTTGACTTTATCGAGCTCCCTTTTATAACCACCTATCAAAGTTCTGTTAAGACCCAGATCATTTACTGCCTTCCCCATGAGCTCTATTTTTACAACCAGACGTTTTCTTTCTGTCCAGCAGTCTTGTGTGTGTGTGTGAGTTTCACCATACATATTTGCATTATTATGTTCAATTTGTCTTATATCAACACAAGGTGACAAACTCTTTTAATAATAAGCCATACGGGTTGTTCATGTTGGTGCTCCTCATATCACCAATGTTAAAGTCACTGTATGAGTTTATGCCTGTTGCCATAACAAGTAAAATACAACAGACTGAGTAACATAAGTAACAGAAATTTATTTTCCCACAGTTCTGGAGGCTGGAAGTCCAAGAACAACATGATAATAGGTTTGATTTCTCCAAGTCTCTCTGCTTGGTTTGCAGGCAAATGCCATCAGTGTCCACCTATGTGGCCTTTCTTCTGAGTGTATGCATCCTTGGTCTGTCTCTCTGGCTCTTTCTCTCCCTTCTTACAGGACACTATTTATATTGGATTAGAAAACTACACTTATGACCTCACTGAAACTTAATACTTCTGTCCAGGCTTTATTTCCAAATATGGTCGAATTGGGATTAGAAGTTTATTTTACAAGTTAGAAGCGTAGAGACGTAATTTAGTCTATAACAATCACAAAAGGGATTTAAGGGGTTAGTGATTTACCTCAAGTGGTAGATGCTTGCCTAGCAAGTGCAAGGCCCTGAGTTTGATCCCCAGCACCAACCCCCCCCAAAAGAGATTTAAGAATATTTGTTCAATTTAATACTAACCAGTTGTAGGGCATGATGTGCTAGTAAATGTTTAACAGTCAGTTTTGTTCTCAAGTAGTTTGTATTTGTAGTGTTTTTCACTTTCCCTGGTATAAGTGTACACACCATGATAGATACCAAACTATCAATTTGGCCATCAACTTCTAAGTTTAACAAATGACACTTGTGAGCCAGTATTAATGGTCTCCAGCACACCACTGATGCAGGCTAGGTTTTTTCAGGGCAGATAGTAAAGAAAATGTAAAAATATTAGGTGCTGTGATTTTTTTTTTAACTTCTTTGTTAATCACCCCCAAGTGGAATCTAAACCTCAGAAATTAATGTGTTAGTGGACAAAATTATATTACATATCTAAGTTGTTATGCTGAAATTCATGCTTATTTCAGTAATTGTTTTTCAGATGTTATTTGTCTTTGTGTAGATGCCCAGTAACTTGATAACAGGGTAAAGAAAAAACTTCCCAAGGTGACATTTTAATGGACAGAACATTAAATTAAGTCATTAAAAATTGAATCCCCAGTAGGCAGTTTAATCATTATAATTAAGCCAAGTAGTTTAAGTGAAGCTTATCCCAGCCAGTAACGTTTCTTTCAAATGCTACGTCTGTTTCGATAATTTACTCATTAGAAAAAATGTCTATTTAGCACCAAGTAGAATGAATGCATACCTCAGAGAAGTACATTTTATTACTTTTAAAACATTATCCTCACTAGTGCCGTATATACCCAGACATGACTAAGAATGTTACTGTGCATAATTCTTGGTGTCATCATTGAGCCACCAACATACTGAAACAGTTGCGTGTGGCTTGAATACTTTGATGGAAACGTGGTATAAAGGTTATCAATTATGGCAGGCTTCACTGAAAATATGCCTATGAGACATAATGCTTTGTGTAGGCATCACTGACCCATAAAGTCTCACTGTAATACTTTGGTGTCTCCTGAATGGTTTAATTAACATGATGTGGTGTGTAAAGGTTATCAATTACTGCAGGCCTTACTGAGGATACTTTGGTTGTGAATGATGCTGATTAAAAAATCACCACATATACTACCAGCCACATTCACCTGTAGTACAATAGACTCCAGTACCAGGCACTGTGGACTCCAATTGATTTCCCTCAACTGAGTGAATCTTACAGTTCTTTAGAATGCTTTCACTTGTGAGTATGTGATGGCATTTGCTGGTCCTACTCACCCCTGCAGTAGAACCTCTTTAATTACAAAAAATATTTCAGTTGTTCAAATTTACAAAAATAAACGCTAACATAATATAAAAATTTAAGCTTTTCATTGATAGTGGTATTTATGTATTTATTTATAGTTGTAGTTATGTGAACAGGGACATTATGTTATATCTTCAAGTATTATTAGTCAGAATGTATATTTCATAAATAACTAAAACGTATTTATGTCACAATTAATGTATGGAGTTTTGCAACAAGAATTTATATAGTGAATATTAATTTGAAACAGCATTGCATTAACAATCATATTTAGTATGTTACTGCTAAGATACTCTTGCTTTGAAAAAATTTACAATATGGTAAAATAACTTGAAAATATTCAAACTAGAGTTAGACTAGTCCTAGGTAGGTGTCAGTCAGTACAGAAAAGGTTTATGGGTCATAATTTTCCATAAGAATTTAGGGCCATAATTTCCCCTATAAATGATTTTAGGGTCGTAATTTTCCCTAAAAATATAATATAGTAAATTGCTAATAGAGAAACATTACTATAAATATTATCTCCCATTAAAATGGAACTTTGATTACCTGCATTATTTGAAGATATTAGCTGTTGGCTAAATTCTTTCGTGTAGTTAATGTGATGATAGGTGAAGGGAGATTTTGATTGGAGCAGGGAAACTGGGTAAAAGTAATTAAGAGAAAAACATTGACAAGGAAGGCTGGTTTCCCGATAGTTTGCTGTTATGGGGCTGTCACTGTGAATCTGGTATGACCAATTTGTAGTATTTAAATTTCCTATTGTTTAACACTAGTCATGCGTTCTTTATATAGATGTACATAACACTCGACATTAGTTTTTTTCAAAGTTGGAAAGAAAAATTCAACATATGTTTCTTGGACAATGAAGATATAAATGTCACATTTCCAGATTTCCAGTGATACATATTTTAAAATTTCAAATGTATACTTCATGACAACACAACAGATGCCTTCTCAAATAAATTTCATCATGAAAACATGTTTCTGGAGTTTATAACTGAAAAAATGAGGACTTCATGAGATAGTGGGCTATATTATAGAAAGAAGATAGTAACCTAGTTGTTATTTTTATTTATTGTTTTTCACTCCTTCAAATGTTTTCATATCCTGCCTTCAAATACTATGCTGCCTTCAACCCTATTGTTTTACCCAGTCTCTGATGTAAATTGCCTCTAACTCAGCTGCACTTAACTTCTCATGTATCTTATACTTTTTCAGTTTCCTCATGTTCAGTGGACTTTCGTTTGTGTTACCCCAGATTCCTCTCTTGAATTTCTAAACCCAATACACTGGTATCAGCAGGTAGGGTTTTGGGGAGGTAGGTAGTCACAAGGGTGGAGCGAACATGAGTGAGGATAGTCACCTTATAAAGTGATGGCAGTGAGCTCTCTTTCCTTTCTAACATGCGAGGAAACAATGAGAAGTCAGGATTTTGCAAAGCAGAAAAGGGCCTCAACCATCCTGGCCATGTTGGCACTTTGATCTTAGATTTCTGGTCTCCAATTTGTGGGGAATACATTTCTGTTATTAGCTACTCAGTTTGGGGGCTTTGAGATAGCAGTCTGAACTAAGACATCATACCACACATATTCCTCAACAAGGAAATCAGTTTTTGAATAAAGACTTTGGTGGTTGAATACAGAAGCCCTCCATCATTCCTTGAAGCCTATGGTATAATGGGTTTTAATTTAGAAGTTGCAATAAATTTGACACCAAATAATAAATGTTCCTTTGTTGTACTCCTCTTTAGGATTAACAAAATGAAAGAAAGCACAGTCAATTTTAATTTAAGAAAAACAGGATTCTCTACTGTAAACATTTAAATCACAGCAGGACAGATGTTAATTATTCTGTTATATTGGAGAATGCTTGGACTTTAAAACCTGCTTTCATGGTTGTGATGGCATACGCTTGTAATCCTAGCACTCTGGGAGGCCGAAGTAGAAGGATTACGAATCCAAGCTCAGCCTGGGAAACTTAGACCCTGTCTCAAAATAAACATTAAAAGCCTAGAGGTCTAGCTTGGTGCAAAAGTCCTGGATTCAGTCCCCAATACAACATATACACACACGCACACGCACACGCACATGCACAGAGTACCCACTGACATCTGAGGACATTCAGCTTTCATACTTGTTCTGTAGTCTGCTTCATTTTTCTTTTAGATGTAGGTCAACATCACATCACAGCCCTTAAACAATTGAATGCTTTGAAGTTGTTTGATTGCTGCAGTGTTTCTTGTGAAATATTTGCATATGCAGCACTCATCAAGAGATAGAATTTCCTCTTCTTTTTCACCATGACTACAGGTCCATCAAAGGGATGAAATGTTTGACCTTGCCCATACAGGTAAATGAGAATTAGTAGTTTTCATGCTGGTTTACTAGATAAAGGATACGTTAAATACAAACTCTAGTTTATCTATATTAGGCTTTAAAATGAACCAATTAATTCATAATACCCAGCATGATGTCAAGTACATAATGTGTCTTAATAAGCATTAATAAAGGTTATACTACATTGCAACTATGAAAGAAGTTGGAAAAGGACCAATTCTGGCAGACCAAATATTTCTAACTCCATTCTCAATCTTAAATCATGAATTTAGTGAAAAGCCATTCTTACAAAGAAAAAGGGATGGGGAAGCAGTATCTTTGTAATTAAGTGCTTCCATTCTGGTTGATAAAACAAATATAATGACAGATAGTTTGGTCAGACAATGGATTTTAGGATATTCTGAAAATATCTGTGGCTTCTTGTGGAGGGAACGTGTGTATTAGTACCCTCAAAGAATATATGGAACAGTATTCATGATAAAATGAATGATTAAAACTGATTGCCAAAATACAGCTTTAAGGTTAGATAAATATTTAAAGCACACACAAAATTGAGATTGATATCAGAATATATAGGTTTAAATCTTAGGTCTGATGTATCCTGTTATTTAACATTAAGCAAGTTACTTAAATTTTCATCAGTGAAATAGGAATAATAAAAATATCTACTTAAAAAGTCTTTGTTAGGGTTAAATAAAATAAAATTTGAACTTACTCTCTAGTCAGCATGAGGGACCCAACAAATATTAACTGTCAAATGTCAGTGTGGAGATAGATAGTTCTGTTAAAATATGTTCTATTTGAAAACAATTATCAAAGAAGATAAAATTTTACCTCTTTTATTTTGCATCACTTTTTTCCTTATAACTAATGAAATACAAATTCCAGAAAAGTCTTACCTAAATATCTTTAGCAGAGTTTTAGTCAACATAGATTGTTATTGTTGTTGTTGTTATTTGTCCACTATCTAATTGATCATCTTGTCCTTTGGGAGCATCATCACTTAAATTAATCTTAAATTTGAATCTTAAATTTTTCCTTGTAAGCAGAAGGCAGATAAATATTTTGTCATTCCCATTTATGTTAAATATGTTCAAAATCTCTTTCTGTTGTTCAAAATATTGGTCAGGTAACCAGACCCTAGACCGACATATTTTAACATACAGGAATGATGTGATGTTTAAATAGCAAAGTCCATCATGCTGACATAGGATTGGATAAGGCCTGGTTATTTGAACAGCTGATAGATTACCATGATAAACTTTGCTTCCATGATTGTACCTCTCTGTCTAATGCACTAGGGAGGGATGCTGTCCATCAAGGTATTCTACAGCATATTTCCTCATGACCCTTGTGATTGATTCTTTAACCCCATTCAGATACAGCATTAGTTGTTCATAGTACAGTGTACCAAGCATCCTTGTCAAAATAGCACTGGTTTTTAATTTTTTATATAGTGATAAATATTTTAAAAGCTAGTATTCTTTTTGCTTTCTCCCCTTCTCCAGAGCATTTTTTTTATATTTTGCAATTTGATAAATGTATAAAAATCTATGTGTTGTGGTTGAAATTTGCTTATTTTGCATGATAAAGATATCTGCATAAACTTTTTTCTAATAAGTATACATCATGACTACAGCCAAATTCATAAATAAAATAACTAGTGGAATAGATGAAGGGTACAAACTACATGAAGTATCTCCTACATTCACTTTTATAATTCAATTGCTGATCATGAGTTTAACAGAAAAGGCTATAACTATGACTCCTATTGTATGGATGATTATGCATGTTCTCATCTCTTAGTCATTTCCTATATGTATTGTTTTGAGGGGAAGTGAAAGATGGTTAAAAGGACTTAGGTAAGACATGTTCTTGCCTAAACCTCTCATCTACCTTACAAATATGGAAAGCAGTAAGTCACAAAAAACTGTGGGAGACAGACTTATTTAATTCCTTTTGAATTGTCAGATATCATACAGTGGATTAAGTTACCCTTCATTTAAAAATAGGTCTTTTTGTTATAGGGTAGTTTCCTTCTAAAAATGGCTCACCAAAAAAATGTTACCAGGTTTTGTGTTGCGCTCACACCTGCTTCTGGAGTTAGATTACAGGTTTTTCCCATCTCCAACACTGAATTGAATGAAACAAGCAAATAAAATGGTTAAAAAGTTTATTTGAAAAAGCAAAAGTGAAGAGTGAGGGAGAAACTGTCTCTTCAAAGAGAGCCTGGGCTGAGTAAAAGTGGAAAAAGCAAGATGAAAGTGGACCCTGAAGGATACAGTGTGGGCTCTCACAAGGAAAGCCACAAGAACGAGTTCTTCCTGGCATCTATGTCCTTTTATGCTGTCCAAATCTAGAGGAAACTCAGAAGAACTTCTGCGTATGTGTCCTGAGAGGTGGTGCTAGCATCCCACTCCTCAAGCTGATGTCAGATGTAGGCCATCCTATTGAGAACCTGCTCAAATTCTAGTGAGAAGTCCGCATGTAGGGCTTTGGAATTGATCTGCACAAGTCTGGGACCTTGTAATTAGTAGGTCACTCCTCCTTCCCCAGTGAGCTTTGTCAACCCCTAATCTAGCTCACTTTGTCTGTTCAATAAGTCTTGTTAGTAGTTTACTGTGTGTATATACTGTGTATAGTCATTGTGGAAAATAGAAGGTGTGGTTTTCAAATAATTTTTAATAGTGATAACAGTCAGGAAGAACAAACAGGTCTCTGGATTTTAGAGTTTCATTTATATTTATGTACAGAATGATGTAAGATAGAGGCAACTTTTGAGGCAGCCGATGGTGATATCCATGAAAGCAAACAAAAAAAGTGGGGGGAGGGATATAGAGAACAAACTATACATGTTAAAAATGAATCATTCTTCATCCTTAAAATACTGTGGTTATAGAAAACACAAAATATGTTTTCAGTCAGTTCTCCCTAACTCCTTATTGAAGGGTCCATATCATAGAAGACAACAACAATCCGTTAATTCCCATGCTGTTGTAGCCTGGTAAAAATTCAGTGAATTCTGTGAACCGGATGCTAGCTCCACTCACAGTTTAAAGATTGATATACCAAAAGATTGTGAAATATCTGAAATTTGGATGCTCATATTTCCTGAGTCTAGTAAACACAAGATGAGGCTATCAATGAGTTTAGATGCTTTCAATGCTAGGTTAATAGTTCCTTTTTCCTAATTCTCTGTACTAGGCACAACTATCTGCCAAAGAGTATAAATCACTGAAAAGATTGTGTGCTGAATTATTTATTATAAAGTGGAAGAATTACTAGGAAAATACAATGTAGATTTAGGGTAATAGGAACTTTAGTTTTAAAAAGACCACTTGGTGGGGAGGAGGATAATTATTGAAGATGGCCTTTGTATTTATATATATTACTCCTTGCAAACAAAAATTGAACTCTTTAGTAGTAAGATCATAAATATAAGAATGTATGATTTATATTTATAACAAACTGCTTCTCCTGACAAGGAATACATCTTATTTCTTCTATATTTGCTGTTTAAAAATGTGTTGAGGTACTCTTCTGCCTCAGGAATTTTCTCTTGTATCTCAAGTCCTTGTAACTCAAGTTTGTGTTGTTAAGAATCTCAGAGTCAAAAAAAAAAAAAAAGAATCTCAGAGTCAGGGGCTGGGGATTTAGCTCAGTGATTAGAGTGCTTGCCTTGCAAGCACAAGGGCCTGAGTTCGATCCCCAGCACCGCAAAAAGAAAAAAAAAAAAAACTCAGAGTCATACATCCGCTGTGGTCTCTCTGTCTTTCAATATTCAAATAAATCTGTTGTATAAACTTGTCTCATCCAGAGCAGGGAACAAGTGGTTCCTTTTCCTCACTTCATTCTTCTTTGCTGAAGCCTGTTTTCATAAATAGGATACATTTTTGGATACCTTGATATGTTGGAAAGATATTACAGTAAATCAAAATATAGATAACTACTTAAAACAAGTGTTTGATGGCAGGATTCACTAATGTGTAATATTCACTGACTGATCATCCACTTCACCCCAATAACCCAGTATTCTTTTGTTTTCTTCTTGAAACTTACCTTAGATCTTTCCATTTCTTCCTATTATTAGAAGAAAGATTTTAGGGGCTGGGGGATTTAGCTCAGTGGTTACAGTGCTTGCCTAGCAATTGCAAGGCCCCGAGTTCAATCCCCTGCACAAAACAAACAAACAAAAAAAAACATGTTTTGGGCAGGATACTTCTAGTGATGTTAATTCACCAAAGAATAATTCATGAATTGGGCAGCATTCAGAGCCAGAAGAGGTTCAGGGAGCTCCTCTTCAACAGTGTGAGTAATGGCCTTGTGTGGCTACAGCTAGACATTTGCCTTATTTGAGTCTAATCTAGTTTGAAGTCTCTAGTGAAAGGTTAATTGGTGTTTTCTGATGTATTGAGTTTTAGTTTTGTTTTACTCATTACAGTGGGCTTCGGTTTGCTTATGTACAAACTCGAAGTGCTGGGGTCATCTTGTATAATGGCCTTCTAATCATATCTAGTCCACTCCTTTTTCCTGACTCCATGAACCCTCCCTCCAGAGACATTCTGAGACACACTAGTCTTTTACTTAATTTTGCAAAACAGATTTCTTCTCTTATCCATGGATACACATGATTCTCTTATGTCTTAGATATGCCAGAGTACCTTTCTAAATGAAATAGCTCACATAAATTCATTTATTCATTTTCTTCCAAAATAAGTTAGAAATATGTTTCCTCCCCTCCCCTCCCTTCCCAGTAACAGTTTTTGTTTCCATTTTATTCTACCCCAATCAGGCTCTTCATGGGGCTTTCTTCTACTGGAAACATAATAACTGCTCACTGGCTTCAAGTTCTCTGCTATCTTTACAATGCCTTCCTAGTCTTCAGGTTCTGGGGAAACTTCCTACTTCTCTTACTAGTTACTTCCCCCTACTAATTGGTTACAGAATCAGACACAGACTTCACCTTGTGTAAACTAGAAAATGGCTCCTTTCCTTTGCAAATTTTATTTTTTGTGCTATTGACAGTAAGACAGTAGGTAGGAGCTAAAAAAAAAAAAAGGAAAATTACTATGAACAACTGTTGTCACTAATGTCACCATGTCTTTTGACTACAAAAATCTTCTGTTAATCAAGTAAAGTGAAGCTCATCATCTGTGCACTGTACGAAAAGCAACCCCCACTTAAGTAAAATACTTAGTACTACCTCAGAAGGGGAAGTGGAAGAGCAAATACTTGTAAGATATTGATATTTGTTGTAATCAGACCTTGATTCTGAAGAATTCAAACTCATCCCTTGTGGTTTATGTCAGGAGACTAATACACCATTGTAATTAGGATGCTTTCCAATACTAAACCTTCATCATCATGCATATCAACAGCATCAAGTTACTGTTGCCTAATTCTAGGTATCAAGGCTATACTTTCAGAGATCATTTCTATAGTTGGTGACTAGAGAAGTTTCTCTGATCATGTAGAGTAACTAATGCTAGGTGTCATTGTCCCAAAGATATTCATTCTTGGATAATTCCATTTTTTTCTTGCTTTAGAGAGGAAACAAATTTCTCCATTCTCCCTTGCACATTTTCCAATATTAACAACCACACACATTTCCATAATTACCAAGCAGCAGATAGCTACACTATTACTATGAAGTTGTGCCATTCATAATGAAAATTGGCATTGCGTTGACATTTTATTTATAAACTTTAAAAATATTCTTGTCGTTAACCATGATAGAGATAATCCTTTTCTATATGCACCTAGACCCTCTATTTAAATATTTTGTTTGAGGGACTGCGAATTTAGCTTGGTGGTAGAACACTTGCCTAGCAAATGCAAGGCCCTGAGTTTGATCCCTGGCATCCCCCTATTTTTTTTTTTTTCCTTGAGAGAAAAAGGAAAATGAAAAAAAACTCTTTTAGCATAGTTACAGAAAAATTTCAGAAAATTAAAGTTTTTTATCAAGCAAATTATATTAGTAGTTAAGTGTAAAAAAATGTGTTTTGAAAGATGTGGTGCTAGCTAGAAAATCTACATATGTGTAGGTAAGTCAGTTGATCTTTGTTTAAATGTGACATACTTTCAAATTACTTCTAGATAGGACCATGATCACCCTAGTTTTATTTGGGGTTAAACATGATAGTTAATTCATTAGATTTTGAATTAGTTAGCTTTTCATTGCTGGAACAAAACACCTGATTAGAAAACTTTAAGGAGGAAAGGTTTATTTTAGCTCAGAGTTTCAGAGGTTTCAGTCCATGGTTATCATGGCGGAAGGGAATAAGGGAGGAAAGCTGCTCAATTCATGGCCTCCAGAAAAGAGAGAGCAGGGGAGAGCCAGAGAGAGGAAAATGTGGGAGGGATGGGTGTAATCTTCCAGGTTATGTGCTCAGGGATCAACTTTTTCTAACCAGGACCCTCTCCCTAACAACACATTCAGCTACGAATTTATCAGGGAAATAATCCCTCATTGATGAGGTTAGCACCCTATTAGTTAATCAATTTCCAATAGCCCCACCTCTGAACACATCAGCCTTTGGAGTTATATTTTGACATGAACAATAAGAGATACAAAACTAGATGGTCTCAAGTTAGTAATTTAACTATTTTTTCTATTATTGACATTGATTTCATAGATACCATAATTAAAGTTTATTTTGAAATTATAAAATTTCATTATTTCCTCTGAAAAATAACATTTTACTTGCCTCAGAAGTGATAGTCTCCATTTTGGACACATTTTATGATTTTCAGAAAGAGTTAAAATATCTATAAATTGATAGGTTCATATCAACTAAATGAGAATAATATTCTTGAAATGAATGGAGATAGTTATTATAGCCAAATAGGACAATTTAACTCACCTATATAATGATGATTCGTTTTCAGAAAATATGAACTTACTTTCAGAGGCTGACTTCCAAAACCTCCATGAATTCTAAAGCAGGACTTATTTGAAATGTTTAAGGAAAGAAACAACTCGACAAGAAAACAAAAGAAAGCCCTGTATATACACTAGTGAGTGCATCCACACAGAAATGAAAGTGAAGCTTTCCATGAGAAGGGACTTGGGGAAATCTCCAGTGCTCAGATAGAGCCTCGTGGTTGATACTTGATCACTGAGGTGAGGGAAATCAGTCATGGAATGGCTTAGCTCAGAACTTTACTGTAAGAGTCTTCATTAGAACCTGTATCTGATTTCAGGACAGTGATTCAGAATTTTTATGTGTTTAAAAAACCCAAGCAATTTATAGATTAACACATCATCCATATTATTTAGCTAATATGAAAGCTATGTAGCGTTAATGTGATGTAGGGTTTAAGTAAAATTAAAAAATCAAAGTAACCATAAGCCAAAATTAGCAAACTATTCTTAATGTTAATCAGATTCCAACAACAAAACCTAAAACTTCAGTGGCTCCTCTTGCCCATCTCCCTTGTCTTACTTATCTTTCACATTTGACTACACCCTGTGAGCCTGATAAGGATAATATTTTGCATCACTTGAAAATGGGTGCAAAGCTGACATTCTTCCATTGGAAAATCTTATCTGAAATACTTTGTCCATTTATTCTTTGAAATACTTTTCAACCTCCAAGAGCAATCACAAATTCCACCTTCTTATCGAATGCATCACTGGAAACACCATCAAGAAATAATCTATAATTTAGATTGTCACAGAAAAATTTAAATCCGTAACTCTTTTACTCCCCTTACACTTTTTAGAAATGTAAAGACCTCTGTTAGATTATAAGTGTCTTAGAACAAAAATAATTTTAACAGTTAATCTTTAAGACTGCATCTTATTTTATTTCTATATTTTGTTGCTGTTTTACTTCTTACATGTGTAATATATGATTTTAATCAAATCAAATAATTTGTCTTCTCAGCTTTATTAGGCAATACAAGGTTTAGATACAATGTATGGATACTTTTTAAAAAAATAATAAGTATGTAGTCTGTAATATGGCTTAAAAATGAAACACTGACCATAAATTTTGAGGTCTCCTGTTTTGCACTCTGATCTCAGACCTGTGAATGTAAAATGTAATTGTACTGTGGGCTTGTTACCAGGTTTTGGGGTGCTGGAGTCTCCTAAAGGTGGTTTCTAGTTTCTTTCAGTTCTGCACAAAGAATTGGTTAAGACAAGCATAAAAGGTAGTGAGGTTATATATTTATTGAAAGTATGAAAAAACAAAAAAGAAACTTGCTATACAGAGTGAGTGTAGACCAATTAAAAGCAGAAGAAGTACACTATACAGGGTGAGAAAAGACTGCTGAGAAAGGGAAAATACAGGACTGAGAGCTCGATGGTGCTAGTCTCTGATTCTCCCACTTCTCAGACAGACATCAGATTGAGGCTGACCTGTCAAAAACCTGCTCAAGTTCTCATGAGAACTGAAGATAGCACGCTCCACTTGCTTTCAAGTGCAGGACTTTGGGAAATGTTCTGCACATATGTCCTGTAACTTTATAATCAACCAGTCATGCCCACTTCCCCCAGCTGGTTTGCAATGCCCTTATTTCCTACCCCAAGTTTAATTTTGAAATTCTAAGGTTTAATCATTTAGTAGGCAATTTGTGTTCATAGTTTACAAATACCCCTTTCATTTCTCTTGTCCTTTTTCAAAAAAAATTTGATTATAATTCTTTTAATAGAACAATAAAACACTATGACAAATAGAGTCTGCATTCATGAATTTCATATGCACATATTCTTTTACTTGGAAATAATTTTGAGAAAAAATTCAATTTTTCTTTGAAATTGATAAAAGCATGTTGACAACTCTCTACAGACATACAATATTGAAATATTAGCCTATTTCTTTGGTAATTATTTCCAAATTATAATACATATTATAATAATCTTTAGAAATTTGTTTTTCAATCTGTTCGTTTCTTTGCCACTTGAGAACATCTGCCACTGAAAAATATGTGATCTTTCTTCTCATTGAACTAAACTCTAAGAAGAGCAAACAAATAGTATGTCCATTGCTGAACTCTTTTTTTTTTAAATATGGGATTATATCACTGTGGTATAATGTTTTTAATTCTCCCAAAAAGATACCAAGAAGCAGAATAACTGGATCAAATGGAACCTCTAGTTGTAGGTTTTTGAGGAATCTGCACACTGATTTCCACAGTGGTCGGACCAGTTTACACTCCCACCAACAGTGGAGGAGGGCTCCTTTTTCCCTGCAGCCCCGCCTGCATTTGTTATTGGTTGATTTCTTGATAACAGCTGCTCTTTCTGGAGTGAGATGGAATTTCAGTGTTGCTTCAATTTGCATCTCTCAAATGACCAGTAATGTTGAACACTTTTTCATATATTTATTTGCCATTTGTACTTCTTAACCTGAGAAGTGTGTCTGTATTTACACCAAGTAGGATATAGGGAAATTTGATTATAGTGGACTCTCTTTACCAATCCATCAGTCTGTAGTGGCCTGTGAAAGAGTACAGATAACTCCACAGCATTTCTTGCAAACTGAAATCTCAAATGTATTCCTATGAAAATGTGATACTTAATGCTTTATATTCTTCTACTTTTACATGCTGAGTTGGAAATTGTTTAAACAGTAAAATTTACATCTGTATGATCTATTTTATATATGTACATAGACTTTTAGTTTTGTCTTTCACAGAATTTTTTGTTTTCCCCTTTTCATGACATTAGCTGATATTGCCATATATTTGTATAAATTCACTTAATTTAAACTATTTAAATTTATGTTGGAAAATACATTATTTAAGAGAAAAAGGAAAAATACATGTCTAAAACATTTTACTCACTGGAAATATAATAAAGTTCAAATAATAAGACTAAATATTTTTAGCTTCATAACCGAATGTGAAGTTTGTGAATCCCAAAAAACGCAGTTTATTAAAACACTTCATACACAGGTATTGATGATTGTCGAAAAATCTCTTTCTGATGATAAATATATGATGGTTGTGGAGACTTTGGATATTAACTTGAAAATTATAATTGCTCATGATTAACCAAACTAATTTAAAAAACTATCTCCTTCTAGTCTTTTTTCCACTTGTTTTAATAGAGTTAAGGGTTCACTGAGCTCATAGTTTTTCTTTGTTCATAAAAATAAATACATAAGCCAGATAAATGTCTAAATAAATTACCAAAATATTTCTCTAATAATTGTAGGAATGCACTTCATAGTGCTGAAATTTAATCATTCTCTAATTCTGTGTAGCCAAACAATCCACTAACAATCTATATTGATTTTTAAAACAAAGAAGAACCACAACCCATCTTTTATTCTAAGAATTGTTCTTCCTTTCCCCAAACCATTTTTTTTTTCTATTCCCACTAGAGACTGAGGGCAAAGTTGCTGTTTTATTGACAAGATTCTTGTTTTGGACCCTGCAATGATTCACTTGGGTGTGGAATTATTTCCCCTGAAAAGCAGCAAGGGAATGCTAAGATGGTAAAGTAATAATTACTTCCTTCACCAGCAAGAGTTTAGGGAAAAACTCAAAGACATATGGGCTGAATATTTAGCAGACAGTGATGGTGGTGAGGTCACAGATATGACTCTGTGGGATGCTAGCGTAGCAGTATTGCAGGGAAAATTGATTGAAATCTCTGCCCAAAAGAAAAGGGAAAGGCAAGTACAAATACTGGAGTTAGGGACTAAAATTAGGAGCCTCTAAAAGGAGCATATTAAGAAGGGTAAGGCTAAAACTAATTGATTTAGAAAATGCCAAGGGGAAACTTAATAGGATTCTAAATGAGAGAATGGAGTATCTAATAAAGCTCGATAAGAGTAAGTTTTCCTCCCATGGCAATAAAGCAGATAGTATCTTGGCCTGCTAACTTAGAGGGAGAACACAATTGAGACTAATTAGGGAAATTAAGGGACAAAAAGGGCCCCAGTATAACCCCAATGAAACAAGAACCAGCATTGTTCTTTATTATTCTTTCATAGACACATATAGCACTAAAGCTGGTGCATTACTTTAAAGTTTCTCGATTCAGTTGATTACAATAAAATCTAATCTACTTCATTCAATGCACTGGTGATGTCTCTATACATTTATAACATTTAAGTGCCTTCACTGTTAATATAATGTGGAGATTGGGAGAAAATATAAAAGCATAATATTGCAGAAAAGCCCGCAGGCTCGGAAACAAGACATTTTGTCCAGTCTTAACACTGCTCACAACTTATTAAATGATTTTCTTAAGTTCCCGCATTAAGAAATCAAAGCTACTCGACTCATGTCTATTTGAGTTTAACAAAAATTCTTCCGCAAATTATCAAAACAAACAAAAGCAGCAAGTATTGTGACAAAGCTGTCTTTGAGCTCCTTTATGACAAAGAAGAAAATAGAAAAAATTGGAAAATAAAATACTAATGAAATGGCTAAATATAATCATGCACAATGACTTTCTACTTTTGATGTGGTAACAAGTGAGTTAAAATTAGTGAACTGCTTATTATATTCTATATTTGTTTATAGCAGAAATAACTTCTTTCCCAAATGTATTTAGGACCAAATTGTATACCAACTGACATATAAGAGATAACAATACCTACATACACACTGGTTTTCTCACTAATTATTTGTGTAAATTCTAATAACATTATATATCCTCAATGTCTTCATGTGAAAAATGCTACTGGAGAGTTGCCCCAAAGAGTAGGCAAGAGAGAAATTTATAAATCACCTAGCAAATACTAAGTGATCATTTGTTTCTTTTTTTAATTTTACTTTATTTTAATGGTACATTTTAGATGTACATAGTGATAACATTCATCATAGGGGATTTGTGCCTGTACATGACATATCTTGTTGCTTCTTTTTTTCCCATTTCCCTCCCCTCACCCCTTCCTCCCTCCCTACTTACAAAAACTTCGTTTCCATTTTTTCCTTCCATTTTTTATTTCTCTTGTCCTCTGTTCCATTCCCCCTCCCTTGTTCCCTTTCCCATTTGGACATTTTCATCCCTTTCTCAATTTATTACATTTATTTACACTTTCAGTTTCTCACACCAGAGAAACAATGTGGTATTTAAACATGTGTGTCCGATTTATTTCACTTAAGAGTATGGTCTCAAGATGCATCCATTTACCTAGAAACATCTCGAGCTTATCATTCTTTATGGCAGAGTAGTACTCCATTGTATAAAAAAAAAACACATTTTCTTTATCTGTTCTGCTGCTGATGGGCATTTGGGCTGTTTCCAAGATTTAGCTATTAGAAACTGTGCTGCTATAAACATGAGTGTGCATATATTGCTGCGGTATGATGGTTTTAATTCTTTTGGGAAGATACCAAGAAGTACAATAGCTGGGTCAAATGGAATCTCTAGTCCTAGTTCCCTGAGGAATCTCCACACTGATTTGCATAGTGGTTGCACCAGTCTACATTCCCACCCACAGTGGAGAAGGGTTCCTTTTTCTCCACAGCCCCTCCAGCATTTGTTATTGGCTGATTTGTTGATAATAGCCATTCTTTGTGGAGTGAGGTGGAATCTCAGGGTTGTTTTAATTTGCAACTCTCGAAGGACCAGTGATGTTGAACATTTTTTCATACATTTATTTGCTGTTTCTACTTCTTCATCTGAGAAGTGTCTATTCCTTTCAGTTGCCCACTTTTGGATTGGGTCTTTAAATGTGGGGGTCTGATTTTTTTTTCTTTATATATTCAAGATGTTAGTCCTTTGTCAGAGAAATAGCTTGCAAAATTTTTTCCCACTCTGTGGGTTGTCTCTTCATTCTGTTGGTAGTTTCTTTTGCTGTGCAAAAGCTTTTTAATAAGATCAGGTCCCAGTTGTTGATTCTTTGTGATATTTCCTGGGCAACTGGGGATTTGTTCATAAAGTCCTTGCCTATACCTACGTCTTCAAGAGTTCTACCTATTCTATCTTCCAATAGATTTACTGCTGTGAGTTCTAGGGCAGCCTGAATTACAGAGTCAGATTCGTCTTGAAGGAAAAAAAAAAAAAGAAAGAAAGAAAAGTAAGTTTAGGCAACTATGAAATAAGGATTAAACCTACATGCCTACATTTTAATAAAGTACTTTGTCTTACTGAAATATCTTGCTGTTGCCCCAATGTATTTTATTGTAAGGCAGGCTGTCATGACTTTATCCTGATCTTTGGAGAGTTACATAAAACACATGCCATTATTTTATTTGTCTGAATGATATCCTTTTTGCGAGCCTCAGGTCACTATTTTTAACTAATAGGTTTTGGTCTCTACCTAAATTTTCTTGGGACAAATAATTCAAAATGCGAATTACTTGTAAAGAATTATGAGCTTTATATTTCTATTTATCAAGAATGCATTTGTATTACGTATAATTTCAAAATTAAAATATTGCTTTGAGCAATCTGAATATTTCGAATATTTTTCTCACATATTAAAAATGGCTAGTGTTTAATAATTTTTAAATATAATCTTTTCATTCTAACTAATTAAAAGAAGGAGAGAGACCATTTGCTTTCTTGGTCAGTTTGAGAAGGCCTGACAGAGAAACTGACACATAATTTATTTATATATAAATCTGATTTTCTCTGTTTAACCTGAGGAATTTATGCCCAAATAGCTGCACCTTAATTTTGTACTACATTATTCATATTATCTAACTTCTAATTTTAGAACCTCAAAGGTCTAAAGCCGTAAAATCATTTTATTGCCAGAGTATTTTAAAGATTTAAAGGATGTAATGAAACCAGAAATTTAAATATGAAAGAAGACTTTTCATTCACACACACACACACACACACACACACACACACACACGCACACAGACATACATATATATATCTCAAAAAAGTGATTCTATATATCTTCAAAAGTTAAATCCAGCAGAAATGTTAATAGAAAAATACACTTCAGAATTTAGGAATTTGAATGAAGCTTATTAATAGCAGATTTCATCTGTGTGAAATATTATATGCAATTCAACAAATATTAAAACCTAAAATAAATAAGTACTTTCTAAAAACCTGCAAAGTTTTAAGTTCTTATTACAATCGTGTGACAAAGTGAAAGGGAATCCGTTGTTCTCGTATAATTTTTAGTACCAGCCAGGACTATTGAAAAGATGCAATCTAACCCGATTCTAAGGTATGAAACTACCTCTTAAACGTTCCTTAGCTCATCTACTACTTTTTTTCAACACTTAACTAAATAGCCTAATTGATCCACTGATTTATTTTCTTTCAAGCATCCCGCATCCCTTATCTCTCACATAAATATATTCGCTGCCTATCACACTAAGAAAGTAATGGTGTACTGAAAAGAATAAAGAGTATAGAATACCTTCTTTCAATGTGTGTGGCTGTATCATTAAAATAGAGGCTGTGATCCCCCCTCTCCCCTCCCCCCTCCCTATACAGGTACAAAATAACCATGTTGATTATGATCATTATGTATACAATGTACCAATACATGTTCTTGGTAAAAATAAAAAAATTTTAAAAAATTAAAAAATAAATAAATAAAATAGAGGGTGAGTCTTTGGTTTCCTGAGACATTGTACATCCTGCTAGATTTTACTAGGTGAGACATAGGATGTCCCCTTACCTGTTAGCATAGTGTAATTTGGGAAGCTCATAATACATACACATGTAGAGGAGCTTTGATAGATTTAAACATGAAAGGATAATAACAAATGTAGACATGAGTACTTTCTAGGATTACAGAGGGAGTACAGACATAAGCAAAGGATGGGACAGGGGCTCTAATTTTTAAGACAGCACAGAGGGCCTTGCTGGGAGCTTTATTTGGTCAGTTTAGAAGTGCTTTATGTCCAAGCTTGTCTCTAAATGATAGGAGAGTAATATTTCTTTAGTTTTGGGAAGAAGAAATTGTATTATATAAAAGCACTTCACAGAACAATAGCATTATGAGCTTAAAAATTACCTACATGAATAGTGATTTTATGCAAAATATAGAGTGATCTGTAAAATTTTGTTAGCAGAATCATTGACTCACATATTTTCACTTACTTAAGCATCAGTGCTGAGAAGTAAGTACTGTTGCCTATAATTCTTTTAAAAGTTTCAAATTAACTGTAAAATATTCTTCTGCTGAAATAATGAGGAAAATTAGCAAAAATAACATTTAAAGACAGATTTTTTTGTGTGTGTGTGGTGCCAGGGATCAAACTCAGGCCCTTGTGTTTACAAGGCAAGCACTCTAATCACTGAGCTAAATCCCCAGCCCAACATTTAAAATAATATTTTAGATAGATTTATATTCATTTAAGTATATTTTATACCTATCTGGGAAAATTCTGAAATATTTAAATTGTTTTCAACGTTTTATTTGTTTTTCAAAGCAGAAATGCATTGTATAATTCCAATAGCTCACAGTGATATTGATTGTATACTTTTTGAACATTTTTCTTTGCTAGTTTTTACATCCACTGAATATGCTGATTTGACATAAGTAAAATAACCAAACCAATAATTGTAAATTTTGAAATTGTGTATCTAGTTAGTTTGTTACTATATCAATAATAATTTTTTTAATGACAAACCTCCAAAAAAGTGATGAAAATAACACAACATTCAGATTGGCTTTTGTCATATTAATAGACTGAATTAGAGGATTAAAAAAATAGATTGTTAAATTTTGAAAGAACTTTTTCTTTCTTTAACATTTCAATGTGAAAAACAGTAAATGCAATTTACATCAGCCTTTAGATAGTAGCATATATATTAATGTGGGATTCTGACAAAGACTTTTGTGTCCTTTCTACAAAAAGGCACATTCATATATCAAACAGCCACCAGCCAGAGGGACAGCTCTTTGTTTTAACCGGTGTCAACAAGGGCTCACAAATTATTTGGGCAAAAAAGCCAATACTGTTGAAAGAACTTACAGGGTACTTCCGATACCTGGGAACATTCCCTATAGCCGTTCTGTCTCATTCTTTGAGAAGCGGGTATCAGATGGCACATATTTTAGCAAAGTAGAGGTGTGAGTTACACAGATTAACTTTTAAGAAAAACAATTTATTATAATTGAATGAATAGCTATGTTTATTTTTTTCAGCACTCTACTGTGTAATTTGGTTTACATGATGATTAACCAAGAATATTTATTCTTTTCGTTTTACCAAAGATCAATCTGGTATTTGTTATGTGTACTCAAGTCATAGTGCTGGTCTATTGTTTCTAACTTTCAGAAACTAGTGGGAGTGGAACTTGCTAAGAATGAATCTTATCACATTAGTTTCTTCAGATTCCAACTTTAAATGCAGTGAAAACTTGAAGATAGACTCAAAAGAAACAAGAACTTCCAGTTTCCAAGTTGAAAATTATTTTCTTGGAAGAGTCTTTCTCTCCCATGGAGAGAAAGAAATTGTAAGAACAGAGGGAGGGTGAGAGAGAGAAGGGAAAGGGGATGAAAAAAGAGTTCAGATATGTGATGTACATGTACTGTCTCCACACAAAGAATGTAAATGCTACGCACTGCAAATGTGTACTAATAAAAAAAAAATTAATTTAAAAAATAAAATATAATTTGAGGTTGGATGTGTAGCTCAGTGGTAGTATACCTACCTAGCATGTGTGAGGGCACACACACACACACACACACACACACACACATACACACTGGAAGTAACAAGCAATTTAAAAGAGATGAATATTTTGGAAGGATAGTGAGAATGCTTTTGCCTTAAATTTTTTTCAAGAAAAGGTGACAAATCTCAAAAGCCATATACAGACACTACTTGACCCAACAGCTTTTACCCTGACCTTGCATTCCCTCCTGACATCAACCCCAGTGAAAATTGCCACCACTCATTCGCCCAGGGACACCGGGAAACCTGGGGGTCTTCCTCCATCTCCCAAATTCTGTAATCAATATGTCATCTCCAGTACTTTATCTTCCTCAAACATGTCCACTTTTATTCATCCTTTTCCAGCACCTCAGAACTAGATATCGTTATCTATTCCTTGGTTATCTGTCACAGCACCACTGTGACACCAGGTTTGCCAGCCCTGATCCATTTTCTCTTTCACTGTTTTTGATTTGGCCATGAGAAAATATTTGAAATCTCTGGACACATTGCATGTTCTTTCACATCTGAATATGTACGCCCCTAGAGAAGCTTCCCATGCTGAACTGCGTATTGCCAAGGAGTATAAATCTTGCTTAATTTATCCTGTTATTCAAACCTTCACTTAGCTGTTACTTCTAATAAACATTCAAAACAAACAAACAAACAAACAAACAAAAAACTAGTCACCCCTCCTTTAGGTTCTTCTACACGGCCATGCTTACCTCTGATCCAACAATGTGTTGATTTGGGTTTCCTTCTGCCTCCCCCCCTTTTTTTTTCCTCCCCCACCTTTCTGGCCTTCACTCCTTTGATGAAGGGAGTTTTGTAGGACCATGTCTTCAGCAACCTATTTTCAAACACTAGAAACAATTTTAGCCAGGCAGAGTTTGATGGAAATAGAGAAGAAAGCAATGAGGAAAGGAAAGGAAAAACAAGCAAGAAAATCATAGCATAAGCATGCAGAGAACCAATGGCGGTTCCCAAGTAGCCTTGGTCGAAATTGACTGGAACATATATGAACCATGTAGAAAAAAAAAATGTTACATGATTTGGTAATCATAAAATTTAAGGGCAATTAATATACCACTCCTTTCTTAGAATGTTATAAAAATGATTATGTAGCCCAATAGAATAGGAGATTTTGAAAAGCAAGAAGGTAATATATGAAATAAATTACAAAATTACCAAACAAGCGTAGTACACTAATAATTACTGTTGGAAGAGTGAGACTGATTGGTCAAATGGAGTTGTAATTTGTGAGCAGTCCAAACATTAAATTGAGCCTTTCATTGGATATTAAAGATAAATATCTACACTTCTTCATATAACCCTTCAGAAACTTCTGTGGACATATTTCCTTTCCCATAGTAACAGTGAACACATAGACAAGAAACTGGTGAAACAGGGAGGGCTCTATCTATCACCGGATGTCCTATGGTTTTTTTTTTCCCCCTGAACACTTTAATGTCAGAGTTTACTGCTTATTATTTGAATCAGCAAAAATGTGCATGTTTCTCTTATCTATTTTTCATGAGCAAAAAATAGGCAATTCCAACAATCCTGTCATCTATCTGACATATCTGAGGTAGAGTCACCTAGTACCCCCTATAGGTAAGGATGATCTAGCTTATAGTGTCCACTTAAAATATGAATAGTCAATAAATTTCAATCCCCAAGGCAAACACACTGCTCTCTCAGCTAACAAGGCGACTTTATTTCACTTTTTGGTTTCTTTTGAAGCTCTGTTCCTCACCATGCCCTTTCTCAATCTCCACCTCTGAATTAAGAAAAAAATTAACTTGGATTTTTAAATTCCGTCCATCCCTTTCTGGGAATTTCATTTCAAATGAAGGTGATTGCTAAGGACTTAGATACAAAAACAAAACAAAACAAAAATTACACAATGAAAAAAGACATACTTATTTTAAGCATGAAAAAACATGCTTACAAGCCCCAGCCAATCTGTTTCTTCTAAAATTCAATGTTATGCTAATTTTAAAAGTTTAATCTCTCCCCTAAGGAAAAAGTATTTATGTTAAATTAACATTTTAGAAGGAAATCTTTCCTTTTTAAAAAGATTTTGCTAATGCAAAATGGTGTATTTTCTACATTATACTACTTGATATCTAAAACAACATTAGATATATGGTTCAGCATCCCTAATCAGGAGCTTCAAAATTTGAACTGCTTCAAAGTCAGAAAGTTTTGAAAACTGACAAGATGCCACAAGTGAAAATTCCACTGGTCTAATGTGACAAGTTGCAGTCAAAATGTAAATACACTTAAGAATATAGTACAAAACTAGGAATGAAGTATGGAGGAGACACAAATGAATTTTGTGTTTAGAGTTGGGTAGTCTCCCCAAGATAAATTAATTTTATGTCTATGCAAATATTCTGAAAAATTCGGAAAACTTCAAAATTCAAAGAACTTCTAGTCCTAAGCTTTTAAGATAAATAATATTCAAACCGTAATACATTTTGACCTTTTAATTCATGAGGCATGATATTCTACTTTAAATATTATTTTCTTGAAGCACTTACAATCTGAACTCATAGACAGAATTGAACTACATGAGTATGTCGATGAAGGTATTTAAATTGTACCATAATAGTAATAGTTACTTTAATTCAATATATTGATCAAACTCCTAAAAATCATTTTATTACAGCATCTATGAGTATGATAGCAGAAGATTACCAGAGGCTAAATGGAATATTTATAATAAGTTGTGACTTAGGGAAAATTGATTTAAATTTTTGATAACATAATAACCTTATCATGTAAGATACAATTTATCAAGTGCTTGATTATGCATAGAACCATGCAAGTTTTGTAGGAAACAAAAGATCTTGATCTTAATGAAAGAATCACATAGATACTAAAAAAAAATCTTACATTTTTAAGTGTACTAAATTACAGAAGAAAAATTAGCTAGGAATTGAAATAAAATTACTTTAGTTTATCTACAAACTTCAAATAAAGAGGAATAAAGTCCTTTCTGATGTATTCATTTGTACTCTGCATCTCTAAGAGCAACCTCGTTGATCCCTTGCAATTTAATTGGTTCTCGTGGTATCTTTTGTCATTATTCGTGTCCATCAGCGTTCTTAATACATAACATACTGAGACCAGCTTTGATTTTTTGAGAATATTTCGATGTGTTAAAATGCAGGGGCAGTAACTTTGAAAGAAAAAATGAGCTTCTTGTTCTTTTGAATTGGTTATCAGGATATGGCGTGAAAGCAAAGTTTTGGTTCCATTACAAATTCGATTATTTTCAGATTGCAACAAATTAGAACCACTTTGCATGGTTTTTAATTCACAGGCATCTTGGCATCTATATACAGGACGTTTAGAAGAAGAATTCCAGTTTTAACTTTAAAGAATATTCCCAGGCCTCTACTGAGCATTCTGCTATGTAAATGGACTGTGCTAATATGTTTGACTAAGAGTTATGGTTGGAATCATTCTAAGATCTGCTCTGCTACTGTGCAAACAGATAGAGCTTTAGGTACCTTTATGCTCCACTAAATATTACTAGTGAAATTCCTTGTGTTATTAACATATCATAAAATAATATTTGCTTTCAAGTCCAGTATATTCAAGAAACATAAAAACTGCAGTACTTCATATTTAATTGACCACAAGGTTGGTTCACATTGATAAAATCTGAATTATACAAGAGTTTAAAAGAAATGCTGCTTGTTCTCTCTAGTGCAGGCCTCCGATAGATTCTTAAAGGAAACGGATATGACTGATTTGTTATGACCCTTGCTGTAATAATGTCCTGAGTTCATGTCATGACCCTATTTTATAAGTTAGGTCATTGTAGAAAAGGTTCTTTCAATGACTTAGTAATTAAATGCTCCAAATAATATCTAAGACAAATGTGCTTCATTTCCTACCTATCGTTAATAGAATTACATCAGATTTCCCTAGTACTTGACATCTCAAATTTCCCTTCCTTTTAAACAATTCATAAAATCTGTTTCATTTTAAAGCCTGTTCTTCATATAAAGTAAGCACATTTATTACAAGCTAAATCTTATAAAATGATCACAAATAGTATGATTTGTGTTGTATGAATGAATGGTGGTGTACTGCAACACATTTTTTTTTTTTTTTTCTGGGGATTGAACTCAGGGCCTTGTGCTTGCAAGGCAAGCACTGAGCTAAATCCCCAGCCCCCTGCAACACGTTTTTAATGTATTAAACTTTACAGAGACCATCGCAGATGCTTTTTAAAACAGATAACTTACATCAATGTATGTTTGCCAAGTTCTTTTCCTAGAAATAAAATCTTTTGTCAATATTCAAGTCTATTTACAAACCTTTCTTTTATGTTTTTTAAATGCTCATCAGGTGAATCACTCCACCGTATTATCACGCATTAGCCTTTTGAAACAACATCAGTAAATACATTATTATATTATATGTATTCCTTTATTGAGCGCAAAATAACCCCAAAACAACAAAAAACCCAAATCAACTGTGGTATCAATATATTAGTCTTCACAATAAAAGTGTGAGGCTCAAGATCTTTCCGGGGTTCTCAGCTGGCCTTGGAACTCTGTCTCAAGGATATCTTCTGATGTAAACTTCCAAACTCAAAGAAGAAAAAGGAGATGCGTCTTTTAGGCACTTTTTTTATGCACTAATTCTAAACATCTCTAAATATTGACAAAAGCCTTGCTTTATTGAATTATTGTTGTATTTTTCTTGGGAAAGTTTACAACAAAATACACCACTCTTCTGCTAACGTGTTGAAAATGCTCCCTTCCAATTTGTTGTGACCTGATATTGCCAGTTTTAATCACACAGTTGGAAAACAGGACATTTCAGCCTCCTCAATTGTAGCACCTTTCTAAGAATTAGTTTCTAAGAATTAGAGGGCCAGTTTCTCTTTCCCTATTGACCGTATCAAGTTGGGAAGAAATTTTGCTTCAGTTTGTGCAGCTTCAGTGTGGTGTTCTTTTAAACAGAGCTTATCACTCATCCTCCTGTGAGGGAGCAAAGATGTGATAAGATAAAAGAAATGAAGCTTCAAGTTATCTTTCTAATCCTCATACCTGGGATTAATTTCAAAGAGTGTGTTTGCTCTTATCTCAGGGGAAATTCTTCTTCCCTTGGACTACAACAATCTGGTAAGGTATTTTAGAAAACATGGTATACTGTTTGTGAAGATAACAAAAAGTATCTACCTTTTGAGAGTCTCTTACATAGAATAATACATCAAATATATTTATTTATTCTTTTAGCCTATTCCTAGACCCCTGCTCCTTTCCCAAAGACAAAGTGTCAAAGGAGAACAAAGAAATTTTTCTTCTGTAAGCTCAAAAGATTGTCTGAGGTGGGCTTTTCATCACAGTTTCCAGACTGTAGTCTCAGCTTTCATTTCCTGTGTTCCTAAGTGATTACCAATACAAATGCAATTTCCCAATAGAAAGCCCAAGAGCTAATCAGTTATCCCATTAAGCACATTTTAAAACTTATCTTGGCCTTAAGTAAAAGTATTATAAAGAAATAAATGGACACATAGGTTATCTTCAAACCATATATTTCAGACTAAAATCCATTTTACCATGCAAGAAAGTGGTATCCAAAGGATTAAAATTATATATTAGTTTACTAATCTTAAAAGGGGAAGGTTGATATAAATATCACACTATTATATTTGAGCAAAAAGCAACAGTTGAAAAATATTCAGAATTTAGTATTTCCTCAACAACATGAAGCCAGCAGCAGACTAACTAGGAGATTCAAGGACAAAGTTTTTCTATGTGTGTCTATGTCTGTCTTTCAATTCTGAGAAGAATAAAATAAATTCTCACAGCTGGAGCAAAAGTCTGTTCTAATAAACAGAAAGATACGTAGGAAATTGAAGTAGGTTTTCATTTCTGAGTACACACATTTATGTTATTTTTAGGATGTTTTAATTTAATATAATGCATATATGTAGAAGCCGGAATTCTTGAAATCTTTTGTATAAAGGTTTAAATATATGTTCTGACAACTCACATCAGAATTTCTAGAACTAACTGAAAGCTTTGAAAGAATTTGGTGAGAAGAAAACTTCTAAATACAATTTCCCTTAATCTTCCTTGGTTTTCATAGGAAAAAATTAAGAATGAAAGCTGCTTGTTTCTGCCAGGAACAATTAGTAGATCATCCCATCGTATCAGGGGTAAGGGTGAGGGGGGAAATTAGCGTACCTGAATTAGTTGTCATCGTGGCTATCTGAAATATCTTCGTCCAGTAATTTAAAACAGACCACAGTTTGAGTAAATGTCTGAATTTAGCCTGCTGCATCATAACAAAACAGAATCGATTCTATTAAATGTAATTTGGAAATGTTGTTGTGTGGTGCAGTGTTTAAACTTTATTTTAGTACATTAAAACTTTATTTGTACATTATCCAGAGCTGATTTCACATAAACTTTTATACCTCAACTTATATACAAATATCCAACCCAGAACATAGGAATGGCTCTAAACTGTTTCCTTTGCAAAACTTCCAGAAAAGATTGTTGCTCATATTATATACATACTTAAAATATGTGTGAAAAGTTGCACTATTTTTCCCAAATTAAGACTAACCAGATTTATTTTTTTTTATTTTTTAATCTATTTTTAATGAGATCTTATTATGTGACCTAGGGTGCTCTTGAACTCCTGAGCTCAGGTTATCCTCCTACATCACTCCCAGTGTAGCTGAGATTATAAGCATGCCCTGCTATGCTTATTTTTCCTTGTTTGTTGGTTTGTTTATTTGTTTTGCTTTGAGGTGTTTTTTTTAATTAAATTTATTTAACCGATAAATGCATTACAATTGTGCACATGAATGGGATTCCATGTTATTCTTGATGCAAGTACACATTGCATAATTTGAAATCAAGTTGAAAATATCTAGCTCCTCAAACTTTCATCATTCCTCCATGGTAAGAGCTTCCAAAATCCCATCTTCTGACTTTTTTGCAGTGTACACTACATCACTGTTATCTCTAGTCACCTTACTGTACACCAGCACAACAAAACTTCTTGCTTCGGCTCTATTCTTTCCAGCTGCTGGAAACTACCATTCTACTTTCAGACTCTATAAGGTCAACTTTCATAGATTCTACCTGGTGTGAAACCATGCAGTACTTGTCTTTCTGTATCTGGCTTCTTTCACCTAAAGTAATCATCTCCTTCAAGGCAAGATGTCAGAGTTCATTTTTATGGCTAAATAATATTTCATTGTGTTTATGTAGCACATTTTCTGGATCCAGTTAGTTGCTGGACTCTTCCGTGTTTTACTTACACTCTACCGCACACAAAAATCATAGGGTAGGTATGAAGGAGAACTATCTGTGTCTACCTTCAAGTATGGACTTGCTGGTCATCTGTGGCAGTGTGCTCAGCAGATTGGCCTCCAGCCATAGTTCAGCATTATTCTCAGGAGCACCAAGGACAGGTCCTGCCCACTCCAGAGGAGGATCTAAAAATCCATTTTCGGCTTTAGATGCAGGATGCTCTGATGAGAAATACTGGTTCTAGACACTCTCCTTGGTTGACTGAGAAGATTGACAGCCTCATTACACAGTTAAACCTGGCCCCTCTCCGTCTCTATCCTTTCTAATTCCACATCCCTCAAGTTGAGTTTCAGGACATCACAATCACCAGGCAGGAAGTCACCATTCTGGGAGAGTTCTTGAGTACCTGTGTAAAAATTTGCCCTTCATGGAAGAAGAAGGGTACAATAAATAAGAATGTGACACAGTAAAAGTGACACTTTGGAAACAGACCAAATGTATTTTTGAAGGCTTTGTGTCTGTGAAGGAAATATGGAGACATGGAGAAAGTAGGATAATAATTCTTTAAAAAATGACTCCACATAGATGTGAAAGATAGTATCTTAAAGCAAAAACTATTGCAAACTGCAAGAGTAATTCAAGAGAATATGTTGTTTGAACAAATGGGATTAAACAAAATGGACTATCAACCAAACAGATCATTAAAATCAGGGGTTTTTTTTTGGTTTTTTTTTTTGTTTTATAAAAAGGTTCACAGCTGTTCTAGAGCCCACAGATGGAAACTATTTTACTTGTCCAGGCACCGTCAGCTGTTATTTCATTTATAAAACATTTATTGAGTATCTACTAAAATGAATGAAATTTGTTTACCTTTTATGAGTGACTCTCAGTGCAATGAGGGAGACAAAATGAAATTGGGTAATTTATAGCACCATATTTTCAGTATTATAATAGAATGTGGTGCTGGGTCTACCAGAGAAGAATGTTCTACCGGACAAAGAACGGCTTCATCTGGAAGTGACTGCAGCTAACGATTGTGTGTTTTATAATAAAGCAATGAAGAAATATTGAAAGATATAAAATGTCTATGTTTACATTTTAGAAAGTTACCTGGTGATAGTTAGAAGGTGGGAGTCTCAGTTGAAAAGCTATTGTAAGAGCTCAAATAGGAGAGAAAAGATGGCAATTAAAGCAGATTTATTGAGTTATTACTGTATATCTGGCCCTGTTTTAAATTATGTTTGTAAAATTTTGACTCCACAATAGTGAAGTTTAAAATCAGTAATATGGATTTTTCTTCTAGTTGTCGACTCACTGTTGACTTACTGCAATTCAGATGGTTAGAAACTGGTGCAGCCATATAAACAACGTTATGCTGTTTTACTGTGGAAAATTTAATTAATTCATATCAATCACGAACTGCACATCTGCACATATGATCTCCAAAATACTGAAGTAAAAATTACAATAAATATGCAACACAGAATACAAAGCCACAGCATGCTTCCTGCCTGTAAATGCTTAAGCAAACAATGATTGATATGTTAAGATAAAGAAAAAATAGCCATGAAAAATGCTTAATAAAGTACAGAATAATTTAGTAACATAATCACAACCAGTATCCAGGTTGTTTTATGTGTATGTATGTGCAAATCTATCTCTTTAATCTTAATTACGGGCCTTGGAAGAAGGAAATTACAAGGAAGGGTTAAAAGAAACAAGTATTATCATTTGTAGAAAATTTAAACACTATATACAGTGATCCATCTCCCATCACTGACTGTTTCATTGCATTTATCTCTAACATCATCTATTTTGTATGCGTTTAAAATATATGCATACCGTATATATATTTTTTCAGTCTCTCTCTCTCTTCCCCTCTAAATTCTGTAAGGCTAGGTTTTGCCATATTTAGAATTAGGTCCTAAAGAACCTAAATCTGTATTGGTACTTGCTATATGTTCAATTGCTATTTGTTGAAGGCTAAGCACATATTACTTCTCTTTATCTTGTATTCAGGGGAGGAAGTAGTATTTTTCTTGTTTATGTCTGATTAAACTAAAGGTCAGAGAATTTATGTTAGTTGTCTGTGACCTCCAAATATGGAGGAAAGTTTTGAATCAAGTTCCATTTTTCTAAAGCCTACATGCTTTGCTCTCTAAACCACTGCTTTTTGAGATGGTAAACACCTGTATGCTATTGGACTTTCAAATTTTTAAAATTTGATTTTTGTATAATACACAAAACATTAGGAGGAGTGAAGGTGTCTCTTTGACCGTTTGGGCTGATAAAGCAAAATACCATGAACTAAGTAGCTCATAAACTAGGGAAATTTAATTCTCACGTTGAGGATCTGGACAGTCCAAGATTAAGGTGCCAACAGATTCCATGCATGGTGGGGGCCTGTTTTCTGGTTCGTAGACCAAGCCCTCTACATGTGTCCTCACATGGCAGAAGGGAACTGAGCTTCTGAGACCTCTTTTATGAAGCTCTTCAAGAAGGTTCTGCCCTAATCACCTAATCCTTTCAAAGGTGCCATTGAACAACTTGAGGATTAGAATTTTAACACATGGCTGAGGCAGGAGATGTCGCCCTGAGCTGAGGCCAGGCTGGCTACACAGTGCGTTCCAGGCCAGCCTGAACTACACAGAGAGACCCTGTCTCAAAAAAAAAAAAAAAAAAGTGATTGTGATGATTGTAAGTGGAGTGCAACACAGATATTGAGAGATCACAGCAATGTGCTGACAGAAATATCTTTGACAATTAAATTTATGGTTTACAGCAGAGTTATTAAAGAAAAACAGATTTTCAAAAATTAATTGACAGTATGAATCTTTTATATTTTGATAAGTGCTGCAATATTTTTGAAGTTATGGTACAACATGTATATCTGTACCAAACTTTTTATCATGTTATAATAGCTACAAAAAACAATTAGGGAATTTTAAATTTGCATGAAGGCCATCTTAATATTTTCATGATAAATCATAATCAAGTGGTAAGTAACAGAGATCTGAGGGGGTTTTTGTGGTCATTGTTTTTAACATTCTGGGCAAGTCAGTTTATTAATTACCTCTTTTCATGACTGGCACAAAGTGAAAATACTTGGCTGGTTTGTCTTGGCTGTTAGAGAACAAACACAGCTCCTGTGGACTCAACACAGGCTGATGAATACCATTAAGTTATGAGCTCTTTTGATAATCACAAAAATAAGTGTCCAGATGCCTCTATATATAATCATCTTATTTTTGTCAGACTCCTGATAGGTGGTAATCACTTTAGCTGAATGGATATTAAAACCACTGGTGGGTATATTAAGACAACTCTAAGGAATCAATACAATGAATCATGGTTAATTTATTTTGCACATACAGACATAAACTGAGCTTCTAAAAACCCCCTTTCTTTACTTATATTTGTCACTTAATTTTGGGGAATCATTTTGTTTGGTGGTGGTCATATAAGTATATTAGTAATTTTCCATGATTTAAAAAATTATTTCCACAGTGATGTGTTGGCCTGCTTTTTTTATTAAAGTGTATCAAAAGTGGAACTGCATGGTGAATTCACACAATTAAGTGGCTTCTTGTATACTTTCCTCATTGTTCATATAAATGAAAAATCATGTTCTCTAATGACTCTCCAGTCCTTGCTATGTTTGATGTCCCTCCAATCCTTGCATACAGCCACTAATGAATACTTCATTCCATTGTTTAATATTATGCAGCTTCTTCTCTATAGTTTTTGTTATTATTTATTAATTCTGGCATAGTTTTTCTGCCTGTATCAAGGGGTTTTTTTTTTACCTTTTTACTAAGAGCATCCTAGTCATATGGACATACCCACAGAGAAAATTGTCACATTTTCTCTTTGTCCTCCTACTCCACTTTCTTTTTCTCCTTCATTCATTGGCAGCTGTTGGTTGCATCTATTACTTCTTCCTGGGATAGTTGCTAATTTGTGACATATTGGTGTTTTCAGTGCTTGACACTGTAATTGGAAAACATTTACAACCTGTGATTTGTCTTATAAGTAAACATGTTCTCTGCTCTTCTACCTTTATAAATCTGTTGCAGAATATCTGCTTAATATTATTTGATATTTTATTCAATAATATAATATGATTTTTAAATTGAGATATTATTTATTTTCATGGTGCTCAAAGTAAAACCAACTATGACTAAATGATACTGAACTCATTGCATTCTTTACCTGATTTCTACTTACATTTTCAGGAAAGAGAATTTGCCTTTTCCCACTCTCTTTCCTATATTTAAGAGTATTTGAATTCCAGTAACTTTGTTGTTGTTTCATAAAGGCTGATCACTGGTTATTTTGCCTCATTAAACCATTTTAAAGATGAAAGTTTTTTCATCTTTAAAATGAGGATAACACCTATCTCAAGAAACTGTTATGAGAATTGAATAATGTGTGGAAAATAACTAATAGGGTGCCTGGTCTGTAGCTAACATTAATACTCCTTGCCTTTTTTTTTCCTGCATGACTGACAGGATCTATAATTTTTCAAAAACAGAAGTAATTTTTACCAAAAATAATTGTCTAGAACTCAAGGCCATTGGTATTTATCAACTTGTCTAATATTTTGCATGATTTAAAAAGTGAATGGTAGTATTATTTCCTGAAATTTCCTTGAATGATGCTATATACACGATTGTCTATTTCAAAATCTAAGATGCCAATTATTTCTATTTTCAACAGCTTACCACCCTAATTTCACATGTCAAAAATCGATAGCCTCAAATTTCCTGCTTTACCTGGTCTACTTTATAGCTGCAATACTTTCCTCTTCCATTTAACCGTAGTAATTATTAGAAAGAGGAATTCAGGGGAGCAGGTGGTAGAGGGAATGGAAAGAAAAGGGAATGACTTCATATTCCTAATTTATGTAGGAATTAGAAATAAAAGAATAGAGAAAAACCACCATACTAACTTTAGCCTTTCATTGAGCCCAAAAAGAGCTCAGTCCTTATAGATCAGGTATAATAGACAATAGTACCTTTTTTATCCCCTCTCTCATTTTCTTCCCGAAACAACACAAATGCGTGCTTCGCTCCAGGGGAGAACTGCTCTCCCCTAGCTGGCAACCTGCACAGCTGTCGGTTCCCATGCACTTCACCTATTTCAGACAAAAAGCAGTGCATTGCTTGGGTCTCTGAATGCGTAGTTTCATAATTCCTTTCAAGACAGCTTTACAAGCCCCTCAACTCTGCATAAACCCACAGAGTTCCCTTCCTAAATTTACAAAAGCTGGTCCCTGAATTATGGGAAAGGGAATCAGATACCATACTCTGAGTGTGTGTGTGTGTGTGTGTGTGTGTGTGTGTGTGTGTGTGTGTGTGTGTGTGTGTGTCTGAGCATTTTGCCTTGAACTAAACTACTGGAAGGTTTTCTTTGCACTTTGTTTATGTATTAATTATTTCCCTATGATGATCTATCTCAAGTGACATTTATTACACTTTTTCTTCTCTGTTTTATTTCTTGTATTTTAGGAGTATACTAAGAGTGATTTTAGTTTACAAAGTAATTCCAATCCAGTTTGTTTTCATTAAAATCAATAATTTAAAAAGTGACACCTAGGGCTTGGGGTGTAACTCAAGGGTAGAGTACATCCTTAGTGTGTATGAAGCCCTGGATTCGATACTCAGCACCACCAGAAGTAAATAAATAAACAAATATATGCTTGCACATATACATGGGTTCTCCTCCTCTTTTAAGAGCCAAATCAGATAACATGGTTAGACTGTCTGGGAATGTCCTAGTATAGATTGGTTCTGTACTAGATTGTGTGACTACAGAATTCTAGGATCCAGGTGTAGTTAAGTAATAGACTATAGATGAACACTGCCATACACTTAAGTGAAAAGGCAAAGAACATAATTGTAGGAGACAAAGTCAGTTTAGATTTGATAGCCATCTAATCCTATGCTTGTGTGACCATTTCCCCTAATATTTTTATGCCTGAAATTGCCATGAATCACCTTGCTTTTTCTAAACTGCCGACAGGTTTTCTGTCTAGTTTCATTCATTTAGCCACAATAACCTTCACTTGGCTTCAAGGCTGCCCTGAGGCACCCTTTACCCAGCTTGTGTGGGATGTCTTGATGCAGCTTATGAGCAGGAAGTCTTGCAGCATCCTGGGAGCTCAGCAAAGACAGCCCCAGGAAATTAGATGAAACGGACAGCAATACTGATGTAAGTGCTGGAATTCCACCCCTTCTCCAAAATGTGTGCGCCCTAGGCAAGAACCCAATTTAGTCTCCCTGGGGCCAACTTTAGACATGTATTTCCTTACCTCTGTGTCTGGGCAGGAATGTTGGCATTTAAGAATCTAGAGTAACACTGCATCTTGTAGGAGATCATTTGCACTTATTAAGAACTATTACAATTTGTAACTATAATAAATCAGTCAAATTCCTTCATTAAATAAAACCACCACGTTGTGTGGAGGCTAAATTCAAAGTTTCAGTTTGCCTTATATTGATAGTTATGTGAAGGAAACTAACAATCTTTCATGTTTAGGTTTAATTCTTTATTTTTAACTAGCATAGTTATGTTGAAAATATGTAAGCACCGAGGTTTCAGAAGTCTCTGCAATTCACACTATATAAAATGTATTCTATTTAATGAGCTCCCGATTCCATTGACTGTTGAACTATACATCAATTGCATGCCCCTTCCTTTCAACATTCAAACTGTTTAGCTCCCACTAATAGGTACATTAAAAAGAATCTTGCTACAAATATGAACGCAGACATCATAGCTATATGCATTTCTGCCTATGCTCACACTTTTTTAAAAGCTCCTAAGAGAAATCTTCACAAAGATAAACTGTAACCCTTTTTGTGCAGTGTTTGCTAGTAGAGAAAGAGATGACATGCATTTTTTTTTCTGTACATAGCTAAACCAAAGCTTCAGGATGATATTGACTAACAAAGAGGGTGTTGGAATAATCACTGTATCATGATGGGTGTAGGCAAGTGATACATTTTTTAGCTTCCTGTATGTCTCTGAGTGCTTCTGCTGAAAAAGCATGACAATAAGAATATTAAAAATTATAAATTGAATCAGTGTTATAATACTATGTTGAAAATAAGGATAGATAGTATTTAAAAAGTGGGCTAATGAGCTTTGAAATATTACAAAGGTAATCTAAGGTCATAAATAAACCATTAACCATCTTACAATGCATTTTAACATTGCATTCCAATCAGAAGAAACACGTACTATTTGCTTCTATTTCACTTGGCTTTTGACTCTATCTCTTAGTCAAGAAAAAGATCTCTGTACTCCAGAATAAAATTCACCTGTGTGTCTATTTTTAAAAAGCGAAGAAAAAAGTCATTCTGTTAAAGAAACACTTTAAAAAGAAAAGTTCACTGTATTTCAAACAATCAAAGAAATCTAAAATATATTTGCTTTTTTATTGTTCTTAATATGTTCACGAAAATGCATTTTTGTTAATCAGTTTAAGTAGTGACCCTAAAAATCCATATGAATGTAGTGTTATATTTTCGATTCTACATCTTGAGAAAAATAAGTATTTACGTACATGCCAGGGCTTATAGAATTCTCAGAAAAAAAGCATATTTTGTTCTTGAGTTGCTCCACATTTTAATAGGCTTAAAATCAGTGTCCAAACAGGTTCTTTTCAAATAGATTGAGAGACTGGTTTAACCTGTCCTTGTCCATATTCCACACTGCCTATCTTTTGTAGGCAATAAATAGAGAAGGAAAATTTAACCTTTGTATTCACCAAGTAAATGTAAATACCTTTTTATCAAGATTATTACAGAAATGATATTAATTGTATGTCTTTATTGACATTCAGCCCAGAATAACACATCAGAAGCTAAATGTTTAATCATTTTGTCTTACTTAGAAGCACTGATATTTAGAAATATGTCAGTATCATTTTGAAACCTTTTGCACCTATGTTTCAGAATGGATTTGTGCATCCTCGTACCCCCAACACACAACACACACCCCCACACACACACCTACACACACACACACACACACACAAGCTCACGGTTTTTCTTTGTTGTGGAGCTTATAGGTTTAAATACTTCACACAAATTACCAATGAAAAAGTTATTTTAGAGATTCTTACTAATGTGAAACTATTTAGATTTCATTTCCATAAAAGATAAAATCCATTTCTATAATAAGCAAAATATATAAATTTAGTCAGACTTTACACAGTAAACCACTTTCTTCTTTTTTTAGCACATTGGTTTCATGTGCTGTGAGATTCTGTATTTTTATTGTACTGATTTAGTAGAGGGTTAAATATTTCCTTTGGCCATTGTATCATGGAATTTGAGGAATTTTACAATGTGAAAAATATTATATCAGGCAATAATAAGTGTTAAGTCCGTCAGTGATTCATATCAGATTAAATGTGATTATTCAAAAAATGGTGGAACTTTAATTCTCTCAGAATTTAAAATAAGTCCAAATTTAGCAGTTAACATTCCCCTTGTGACCATATATAAAAATATAGTCATACTATTATTTCTATACAAAAAATTGACAGTTGTCGCATGTGTACCTCCTAAAGCATATAAGCTAATGATTTCCCTTCACTTTGCATAAATTGGCTATGTGGTTTTGCTCTAAAACATAATCTTTGATGTAATTTGATACCCTTTTAAATGGTTTCTACAGTCAAAAAAACCCTTGAATTATATCATGTATATTACTAATATTGGCTTCCCTGCAAGGTTGAGTAAACAGAAAGTAAAATGAAAACATCTGCAGAAAGTGATCCCAGTATGAAATATTGCCATAACATTGCATTCCAATCAGAATCACTGTTTACTTTCAATATTAAGACCAGCAGTAGGTAAGACCACTGGCTGAAAATTAAAAGCTAATCTATGGAAAATTGCGGCCAAGGGATGTGTAGTCTACATTTGAACCTTTGTTAAATAAATAATGAAACAGAAGAAAGAAAACAACCCGTTCAGACATCCTTGGGTTTTATTTATACACCGGTGCCCAGACCAGTGGGCTGCTCCACTCACAGCAGAACTGTTTGGAGGGTCCGGCTGATGTGAGCCGCTGCTCATTAGAATATGTCCTTCTCATTTGTACAGTCGGTGCCTGCCTGCTGACACCCCAGTGGTTGTTTTAAAGAGCTTTGTGATTCTGTTAGTGGCAAAGTTGATTTTTAATACCCAATTCTTTTTTTTTTTTTTTTCTTTGTGAAGTACTACTCACTTTGGCTTTTTGGACTTTTTTCACAATAAAACTGCTATAAAACCTGTTCAATTCACACTGCAATTTGATGAATTACCTTCTCAGGATTTCATTATAAATGTGTTTTAAAGTGCAACTGCAGAGACTGAGGTGTTTTGCAATAACAAATAGGTACATGGCAAATGAAAAGCTGTACATCTAAATGTCTTGGGTTCTCATCGTACCCAAGGCATTGTACAGGGAGGAGTTCCTGTAAGTCCTAAGAGCATGTGTTTATTGCTTTATGAATACTAGGCAGGGCTATTTCATTATTAATATAGAATAAAATGCTTCTGTGTATAAAATTCCACATCAGGTGTATGACAAGCTTGCCCTACGAACAAACCACAGAACCCAGTAAAGTCTAGTTTGTGATTAACAGCAATGATACAGGACATCTGCTAGCTGTCTGGTAAAATGGGTGAACTTGCTGATCTGTGTAATTGCATTATTTCATAACCATGAGGACCTAAAAGTTCATTTTAGATGGAAAGTGCATTGGGAGAATAAATGTAAAGAAAATGTATGTAAAATAATTTTATTTTCTATCTTCATGAGAGAATTGCCAAGGTTCATTTTGGGTTCCTGGTTCACCCAATTCATTAGCTTTTCCTGGAACATGTATTTAAATGAAATCTGGAGTATTTAAATTAGAACTGTTGATATGCAGGAGACGTTACAGTTTAATCTGACTGAAGAGAACAAGGCTCTCATCCCACATCACACAGGTTGTATTCTCTGAACCTCACTGATTTCTACTTCAATATTAATTACCATCGCAGATTTCTCATTCTAGTGGAACAACATTACCTTTCAACTTTAAAGGCTTCTAAATGTTTAATGTTTTGTAATAGCACTCTAATGCTTTGGGAGTACTGGCCAATTATTAAAATTAGATTGACTGTGTACAACTAAACAAGCACCTTGGCATAGATTTTAACTTGACTTACATATTGATAGGACTGGCGGGTAAACACTAACTCCTCTGTGCCACAGATCAGCCCCCCTGTGTCACAGATCTACATATCACACACTTTTCACAATAACCAGAAAATGGGACTCCGACCTGTCTTTCCTCAGGCCAGCCAATATCTATCAGCAGTAACAAATAGCTAGTGGAATGAGGCATTGCCTGGACTGGTAGTAACTTGAATAACTTCAGTAGACTGCAAAAGAGTCAGTGCTTTGATCTTTACCTGACTTTCAGTTTAGAAGAGATATAAAACCATGGCATGGGATAGAGTAGACCTTCTTATATTCTTGCTGACTCAAAAAAGGAATGAATTAACTAATGTTTCTATTTCTGGAAAAGAATTTTGAATGATTCATATCAGGTGTAGTTTAGTTAACTTCCTAGAATTTTAGAGGAAGAAGTATATTAATGCTTATATGCTCTATTTTTCTCTTCCTTTTCCAAAATGGATGAAGACACTAACAGCCAGGCAAGTTTACTGATGGGTCCAAGACCACATGATCATAGAAAGTTCAAACTAAAGTTAGATTCTTTACTTTTTCTGTCATATCCTTTGTCCAGAGTACTTTTCTATCGTATCAATTTATCTTTCCTTTTTAGACAAACTTATTTTGGTTTAAAATTATTTCAATTTTGATGATCATTGTAAACAAAAAAAAAAGAAGGGATATTTCTTGGTCTTTGTCTCAGAAATTAACTATCTTTTTAAACAAATATTTGCTTGTGTTTTTTATATCACAGTCTCTACAGCTTACATACACTAATCAGTAAGAAATTTTTTCCAAGAATTCAATGGGCAAGATAGTTTTCAAAGACAGGTAGACAATAGAGAATTCTACAAACACAAATTCTACTGCTATATTCACTATGACTGACGGCGAAATCATGGTTCAAACAATGAGTGAAATACGGAGATCTTTGCAATGAAGATATAAAGAAGAGTAATTAAATAAGATATTTAGTCTTATGTAGCTATCTAGAATTAAACATTTATCTACTTTTATCATGACCTATCATCTTTACTGCAATGTTTTTGATATCTTAATCATAATCTAAAATATATACCTTATTGGAACGTAAATTACAAAACTACTGATAGAATAAAGTATTACAGAAAAATATTACTAAGTTAGAACATATTCAGCTATCATATAGTTCCCTAAATCTAATATGGAATATAATGGCTTCCTAATTCGATTTGTTATCCAAATAATCACATAATACATATCCCCCCTTCAAGAGCTGAAGCTTAGTTTGATAACCAAAATTTCTGTTGCTACTGAGATTCTGGTTTAGCAGACTTATATTTTTTATTTTATCCTCAGGAAGTTAACAAAGTCTATTATATGGAGGAGTTTTATCAATACGTTATATTGCATTTTCTTAGTCTTGTGTCTGTTTCAATAATTCAGGATAACATAGGTTAAAGACAAATGATTTATCAACATCTTGTGCCTAGATGTCTAATTCACAAGTCACTATAACATAAGTGAATGATAAGAATTTTTTATTAGCAACTAATGTAATACCTATTGGTTGTTACTATTTTCAAGTTTGATAATATGAATATTTTTATCTTCAAAAAGAATGATGTAAGTTCAGTAGTTATACAAAAGTGACTGATAATACAATATTAGTATGAGCTTATTATTATGGGAAACTTGGCTTTAAGAATTTCATCAGAATCTGTGCTGAAAGATTCTATTTCGGAAGCATTTTTACCTATGTAGTCTTACACGAAATAAGTAATTTGTATAAAACAAACAAAAGTCCAAAGGGACTACATAGATTTTTATAGCTTATAACATTTACAAAACATATTGAGTAGTCAGAATATGTAGGCTGGGTGCGACCATAAAGCATCAAGTAATGTTGTACGTAATACACAGCAGCTAATCCCCACACTCCGAGTTATCAACCTTTTAACAATCCTACTTAAATGAAGTACAGGGCCTGAAAAACTTAAAAAAAATCACTCACTTCTATACTTCCATTTCTGCCTTAACACTCTGTTAACTGTAAATGGAGTCACTGACAATCACGCAAACCTTATTTAGCAAATATTTCTACGCCAAAACAATTAACATAAATATTAAGAGTGGTATGGATGTGATACATTTTTGAATTTCCAGATTATTTTGATCATTTTATAAAGACAGAAAATATAAAATGTCAACAGAAGGCTAGCTCCTTAAGGTTTTCAGAAAATAAACTTGAAAAGACATGTATAAATATAGATAATTATCACTCAAATGAAATCTATTTAGTTAGGGACATTTTATTGTCTAGCATGCATCCAAAAATTGCCTACAGCTAAGCAGCCAGAGATTTTTTTGTTAAGCTTCCAAATTTATCTATTTCATTTTAATTTGCTATACACAATAAAGTAATCAAGGCAATTACACTTTTATTGTTTATCTATTTCAGTGTTTTAAGAGAAGTTAAGTGTGGTACAATGGCCCACCTGCTAAAATATCCTAAACTTACCTTGCATTTCAAAGCATTTGCTGCTGGAGCCCTGGAGTGCTTGGCCTAGATATGAAACACTCCATGTATTATATGTCTTAGTATCTGAAGATAACTTGCAATAAATTTAAAGTATAAAACAATAAGACTTGGTGTAGAGGTAATAACCTGCATATTGTCTGTAAATACCTTTGGCTCAGGCACATTTTACTTACTCTTTCAAAAAACAGTCAATGAAAGTCTGGCTGAACATCAGTGTTTAATTTTCCTCATGCTAAATTTCAGACTCCTCATTGAGGTTCAGCTGCTGGGAGTTTGAAAGGAATATGAGATTTTTTATTGTCTTGTACTGGAGAACAGAGGCCACAGGATTCCACAATGTGACCTTACTGAACCCTTCTCACACTACAGGTGCACAGGCTCTCCCTTGTGGCCAAAATGCACTTTCTGATGTGTATGGCTATGTTTTCTCTTTACTTTTAATAAAGCCAGAGCTGAATCTAAGGATATTTTAAGATATATTTGCCTGGTAACCACTGTAAATGTTTTAGTATTATATAAAACAAATTTTGTATGCAAATTTTATACCGTCCATTTGGTAAATAAGTACTGTTCTACATGAAATTTATGCTAACATTTTGATGCTTTATATGAATGAAAATGTCATAGTCTGCCATTGGTATGTGTATATCTTTAGTTTCATGGCCTTGACAACTATTTGCTTTCTCTGGTGTAACTATTCTCCCTTAACTTTTATTCAGTTGTAGTGCCTTAATTCTCCCCAGAAGACTTTAAGTATTTTATGAACTTTCACATTTTGACCTGTACATCATCAATCTTACAAGCTTTAATTTGGAAAATAAAAGGTGACAAAGAGCTGGAAACTGACTTTCTGAACCAAAATTGCTTTCTTAACATATAGTTTTAAAGTAGAAAATTAATACGGCAGGTTGATTGCAATTTAAAACATCATCTTCGTTGGATTACAAGTATTTTAAGGTTCATGATTTCCATAATCATTTTTTCTGCTTGTAAAATGCTTCAAATTTAATTTAAAATAACATCTGTATTAATTTTTGTCATTTAGAATGAAAGTTGATTGTTTCTAGAGCTTGTAATTCTCTGAAGTGTTGCATATCAAACTGCATTCTCTACAGAATTTAAATCATAAAATAAAATGTGCATGTTTTCCCCTGCAGGAGTTCTATTTGAATCAAGCCCATCTTTAATTCTTGTCAGAATGCACTATTAATAATTTATTAACATTTATTGTAGTTTATAACTTACACCTTAATACACCTTAAGCTATTTTAAATATGTATAAATAATAATTTTAATATTATTTTATAGCATTTCCTTAGTACTTGATTCATCTGTTAGACATTTAAATAATCTCTGTATTGCACTGGGCGTTATGGGATACTACTAACAGGAATGGGGTTTACATAGGAGAAACTGAGGTCAAACTGTTAGGTGTATAATTATGGAAAGGTGTACCATTCTATGATTTTATGCTTGTTCATTTGCTTTAGTTAAAATGTATCAGTGTTTAAAACCATTTTAAGCTGCTAGAATAAGTATGTAAGGATACATTTCTGAGTGGTTTTAGTTTCAAATTCACAGATAGTATGAAAAGTAATGTATTCATTGCAATCAGTATTGACAATAGCTTTTGCAAGAAAAGGATCTTGGGGTCGAAGTTAATGCCAAAAGGTTAGAGTGTTGTCTTTCTACAAAATTGAGAAATAGAAATGTATATTAAATGCATGACATTTTGTCTACTCCTAAAATGGCAAATGGTTAGCTACAGAATAAATGCAAATAACACCCCTTCCTCTTTTGATGTGACACTCTAAGGCATTAGAACACCTTCCAAACAGGAGAATGCTAAGGTTAAGAAATTATTTTGGCACTCTATTCTTACAATATAGAACATAATGCTTTCCTAAAAATATTTCAAACTCAAAGGATTTTTCTCATAGAAAATAATGTACACCTAGCATTTCCCTGTGAATACATGCATGTTTATTGTATTTATCTGTATGTATGACATATATACATGCATTTATATATTTTCCGTACTATTTTTGCATGCACACACACACACACTTATACACATGTATGTATTATAAAATGTTCTGAATTCCTTTTGAATGCTTGCTGCACATTGCTTACATCCTTGGGACCATCTGCTCTGTGATTACCAACTTCTGAGAATTGTGACATTCTGTGATACGATTGCAAATCATTAAGCAGGCTGTTAGAAGAATAAGTATGCACTGTACTTCTAAAGATGTCTGCAAAAATTTTGCATGAATATAAGGCCCTGAAGAAATAATAGAGCAGTGAATTACAATTTCAAAATATCCTTTCATTAGTGGCTGCTGTCCAACATTTTACATATAAATAATACTTTTCAAAAGTAAAGAAAAATTTCAGGGAAACTGAAAACGTAACTTTTGTGTCCTAATAAGTAACTATTCAAAGAATAACATCACTATCATGGTAGCATTTTTAAAACATCCAATAATAAATTATGTCTATTCTTGTCAAGGCAAGGCCAAACTATTTTATAATCATATATTAAATTATAAAAGAACCTAATAGATTCCTTTGTTATTTCCATCCAAAGTGATAAGTCACTGATGTAAATTTTCTTGGCTTTAAGAAAGCAGAAACATGATTTTTTTTTTGGTGGGGGTTTGTTCTGGGGATCGAACTCAGAGCCTTGTACTTGCTAGCCAAGTACACTACCACTGAGCCAAATTCTCAACCAGAAATCTGAATTTTGAAATGTATAAATTTGAAATATGCTAGCAGACTTAATTTGTAAGAAGTTCAAGAAGAAATAAGATACTTAGCCTTAATTTGTCATGTGTTTTGTTTTTTAACTTATTCCAGGTCTAAATGTTCTCATGTACATATTTACCTGTGATATAAATATCCTATATTCAAATTTATGGATCTGTGGATTATTTATAGAAATCCACTTAGATTGATGTTATTTTATATGTTTGCTTTGTATAGGTAATATTACATGCAAGTTTAAAAAGTTCTTCATGCTAATGTCTTACATTAATCTAAGATTTAGTCCTTATTCATTCGGTTTGCCACATTCACTGTTTCGTTGTCTGTTCCTTCGGTCAGACCTAAAATGATCTTAAGAAACAGTAGCAGTGTCCACTTTAAATACTTACTAATTATCAGTTTGCGAGGTAAAATCAAATAATCAGATCCACACACAGGGAGAAAGAGTCTTCGAGTCCAACGTGTTGAAAGGGAATGAGGGGCCAGCATGCCGGGCAAGGTTCCTCGCCCTCAGATGCCCGCACATCCCTGCCAGCTCTTTTGCAAGCGCAGGACACTGGAATCAAGCAGGACCACTGAAACAGGGAAATGTGTTGGAATCTGGTGCATCACATCTACTACCCGACACAGTTGGCTAATCCAATTTTATAGTGGAAGAAAAATCTGTATTCTAATCTAAAAAGTTCTGTCTAGTGTTTGTCTTTGATGAAAAATCACAGAATTTCTTCAGAGCTTCAGCCATAAAATGTATACTGAACTTTATTAAAAAGACTCCCAAAGAGTCACACTAAATTCTGTGGATAAATAGCATTTCCTCTGAGAGTTGACTCAACGAGCATATTGGCAGAAACTTCTGTGATGGTTTAAGCTTTTAAAAAGCTTCCACTACAGTTGTTTTTGGAGGGCAAGCCTTAAAGAGGAAATGTTTAGTCTTTATGCTTCATATTAAAATATGGTCAAAGATTGAATAAATATACTTCAGAATTCATTCAGTTTGTAGAGATCTACTTTATAGTTTTGATTTCAACTAAACATGCTAAAATTATGGTGAATTTATAAAATAATGAAGAGACAAACACAGTGCATATTATTACAGATTAATTTTGTTGTAGCAAGGGTAATGAATCACTACAAAATACACTTGCCAGCTAGATAGATAGACTTATGCAGTGTAACACAACAATTCTATTACATTTACTATAGGAGATAATTGCAGATTTTTGTCTGTTTGTTTATTTGTTTTACAGTACTGGAGATCAAACCCAGGGCCCTTGTACTGAGCTACATCCCCACCCCATTTTTATTATATGTTTTTAGAGTTTCCCTAAATTACCTAGACTGGGCTTGAGCTTGAGATTCTCCTGTGTCAGCCCCGTGGAGTGCTGGGATTACAGGCAAGTGCCACCACACCCGGCTGGCCACTTGTTTTTAATTGTACCATCATACTGTGGCTATATTTGCACAAATGTACTAACATAAACTTGAAACATTTTCAAATTGTATGGTGGAGGAATTTATTATTACACTTGGGAAAAATTCCAACTATTTCTAATCTGTACAAATGAAACCTCTTTAACTTGCTTATTGATCCTTATTCAGATCTAATTTTTAAATGAAGTTTTTAAAATCTGATTTGACATACTTGAAATAGTTTGAGGAAATAATTTCACTGTCTTAAGTATAATAGGATTTGAGTATCGAAAAATATGCTATTTTGAGTTTATTTGTGCTGGGTATATGTATTTATGCCTTTCTCTGTATCACATTTTAAATATATACATGATCTATTAGTTCCATATTGCTGCATAAAAATGTATTACTCCAAAACTTTGTTTTGTGGGTCAGAAATCTAAATGCAGATTAGTGGTGTGATTTTGGCTCAGGCTTTTCCTGAGGCCGTGATCAGTGTTGGCTGCAGACATCTCAGAGTATGAGGAAGGAAGTCTCCTCCAAGCTCCTCCTTGCCCTTGATGGAACTCTTCAGGCTCTCCCTCACTCATGGTTAGAGGTCCTTTCCTGCCATGTGAGCCTCCACTGTGCTATTTGCAACATGACATCTGGTCTTCAGAGTGAGAGCTCTGAAGGAGAGAGACAAAAGAGCCCAAAATGAAAGTCATGGTCTTTTTGTAATCTAGTCTCATAAACGACATTCCATCATTTCTACCAGATTTCATCCATCTGAAAGGAATGGAGGCTTCATGTTCCCACTCAGGATGGGGAGATAATAAAAGGGCATAAATATTAAGAGACAAGACTTTCTAGAGGCTGCTACCCACATCTGGTCAAAACTTGCTGGACATGAGTTAAATTTCTGGATAATAGTAATAATAGTAATATAATTTCATGATGCCATGTCAGTCTCAGAGTGAGAGTCCTACTTGTGTTCCTTTCTGCTATTTGATGATATCCTGTAGTAAGAAAATAATTTTATTTCTTTAGGCTTCAGTTCTCACTTCTTATTTATGTAGTAAGATGCCAATTTTCACATGTAACTTTCTCTTTAATATTATGTTGTCTAGGTCATCATTTTTATGCATAATTTTGTTTTAATTTCAAGATTTTAAGAACTGTATTTTATATGTACTTACTTAAACTGCATGTTATTTATGTCATGGTAGCTTAGGCATGAGTTGTATAAATTAAAAATACCTTGGTTGAATGCCAGCTCTGTCAATTACTAGCTGTATTAAAATTACTTAAAAATTTTGCTTCCATTTCTTCATTTGTCAAATGAAGAAAATAATAGCACTTACCTCATAGAACTCCTTGGAAGATGAAGTGTTTCATATTCATATAAACATTTGGAAAAGTGCTCATCATTGATTAGGCTCCCACTGAATAATCTAATTTTATTATTTGTGAAAGAAGTAATTGGTATTAACAGTGATAATATTAGTAGCAACACTTTGGGAAAGATTTGAAATAATATAAACTTTAAGTGTTCAGTTAATAAATGGACTGTTTGGTTTTAAAAGGAAGTGGGACAATAGCTCTCTTGTACCTAACATTTTATTAATAAGTTATTTAATCAATATTGACCTTTTCTTCCAGAAAATAAAATTATATACAAAAGAAAATACCACAAATACTACACAAGATACTATTCTTATGACAATTGTCAACAAAAACAAAAGAGAGCTGGGTGGCCAAATTCAGCTATGAAAGAAAACCGCACATGTTCTGCACTGGAGGCCTGTCCTACAGAAAATCTATGATAAGAAGATAATAAAACGCCTCTCCATGGAGCTGAGTCTGTAACATTTAAATTAGCAGAGTGATACCTTAGAGAGAAAACAGTGGAAAGAAAGTTTTATTTTTAGCTTTGGCAACACTTAGTGAGAGGTTGGTGATCTTTTATATCAGAACTAATAGCATTTAATTGATTAATTTCACTCTTCAACAAGAGCAACATCTCAAGTGCCTGGGGACACATTGGCAACACCTAAAAACTTTGACTTAGCTACTGTTCATTAAAAACTATGCTTGAGGGCTGGGGATTTAGCTCAGTGATTAGAGTGCTTGCCTTGCAAGCACAAGGCCCTGAGTTCGATCCCCGGCACCACAAAAAAAAAAAAAAAAAAAAAAAAAACTATGCTTGTGGCATTTCAGACAAGAAAAGCATTAATGCACATAAGAAATTACCTTTTGTACCAATGGTTGTGCATTTTATTACTGAAATATGATTCATCTTAAAATGATAAATCTGTCTTTTTTTTGATAACTTAGCTGGTATTCATGAAATCTGGAGGGTGTCCTCTGATTGTCCCAATGGGCAGTTTAATTGTCTACAGTGACTCAAACTGCAGTAATCTACATTTAAAGGAAGTCCTTCAAAGTCATGGCTTTACCATGGTGTAATATAAAATTGCAAATCTAGAGATACAATTTTCAACAGCTTGCCTTAATGACTCAGCATCTCCACAGTACACTCAATCTTCAGTTTGTTCCCTATCCATATTTAATTCCCTTCCCTATCCAGGCCAGGTTTGGAATTATTTTTGGAGTAAATCTAGCATTTATACTTGCTTTTTCTTTCCTGTCAAGTCTAATTAAATACACAAAGAATATTAACTTTGGTTGATGAAGTGACTCAGTGCATTATTGCCTCGTAAACTAACACAGTGGAGCCAATGTACTGAGAATTCAAATTAAAGCTGTCATTAAAGCAAAGGTCTAAAGCAAGAGAATTTGTCCTCTTCACTGAGAGATAATTGAAAGAGGCTGGAAAAAGTAGTTCACAGACAAATGGGTACAGTATTTACCTGAATAAGAATGGGCTCTAGTCCAACAGTCTTTCATCGACTAGTTCCAGTCATTTCTGTAGCATTTATTGCTGCTGAATTGCTTGTCTCTGTAGGTGTGTTTTATAGATTTTATGGTTAAATAAGCACATAGTCATTACTGAGCTATACAGAGTTGTAAATTGGTTCGTTTCATAGTTAGGAATAACTTTAAAACTGGTTGTTACCAGAAATATCACTTCTCATCAGTCGCCTTGAGAGTTAATGGATTTAAGTGTTTCTTAGAAGAGAGAAGACATGTTATTATTTTCCATCTTTATCAATATCCAAATTTCCACACACCAGTGTGAGCATCATGGAATTTGCACACAACTCTCTATATTTACAATGTGATATTTTCTCACTGGAGCTCTATAACAGTTTTTTTTTTTTTCCCAGTCTGGTTAAACATCAAGAATAATATGCAGATTTGAAAACAATTATATCAACTTTAATTTCCCAAAGTTAATCTTGGTTGACTAAGACAATGCGTTACCCCTGTTTTATACTCCCTTGTCTTCTCTAGTCTCTTGGATTCTTTGTGACATCAGAACTAACACATCCATGTACTGATTATTGCTGTCCGGTGGCCATACCTCTCTAACGGCTTAGGGGATGGTCCATAATACACAGTATATTATGACACAAAGATTATGTCTCAAAAACTGTGCCACACCAAGGATGATGGTGCACATCTCTGACCCTAGCACTGTAGGACACTAATCCAGGACGATCACAAGTCCAAACCACCCTGGGAAACTAAGAGATGTAGGAAGACCCTGTCTGCAAAGAACAGTGAGGGAAGGCCCAGGGGGAAAAAAAAAAAAAAAAAAAGAACAGTGAAGGAGGAGGGTGCTGGGGATGTAGCCCATTGAAAAAGTGCAATCATCTGCAGTGCAAAAGAAAAATTGGAATAAGAAAAGAAAATCTATGTCATAAAATACCTGCTTGGGGATGTGTTTCAAATGTATCTTTATATTATATAATTTTTAAAATTCAGAAATATGGCCGTTATAATATGGAAATGTATATTGTATTTCCTTAATATACGAATAATCTGTCATATTAGAAAAATCATATATTTAATTGTATGTATCAATTGTAAAATAGCTATTTCAATCAATTAAATTATCATTTATGTATCAGTGCAGTGGTGACAAAACACTTCATCAATTAACTGAAAAATAATGATCATACTTATTATAAGTCTGCCTGTTGTTTTGGTAGAGGAACTAAAACTTATTTGCTAATTAAATTCTTTTAGTCATGACAATCGGAGCATGTGTTTAGACTACAACGTCTTCTTTCAAATTTGCGAGCTTGTTACCTTTTTTCAAAATGTGTCAGACATCTATTTCTCGTGTCACAGAGAAAAATCACAACATAATATTCATTTCATTTGTAAACTCCTTGTAATTCCAGGGAAGTAATGCCAAATATATAAATAGGCTATAATAAACTGTAAAGAAGTGCTATTTCGTAGCCCTGTTTAGGAAAGTTTACGAATCCAATCTTATTTTAATCTCTGAAAACATCTCTTTGAGTAGGTGAAGAGGAGCCAGCACAAGGATGTAGGAAATGAAGCTGAGGCCGGGAAAGTCAATAGCACCCTCGGAGCCTGGCAGCTGTCCACTGCCGCCATTAGCACCCTGGAACAGGAGAGACTTTGGTAGTTTTGGGGTGTTCATCAAATGTAGACACATATTCATAAAGTGGGTTCATGATTTCATTATTGTCCAGGAAAAGAAAGAAAGCACTCAATGCTAGAATGAATAAAATAAGCTGGTCTTTATGAATCACAGACTTCCCTTAAATAAAATTGTGATTACAACAAGTACAGAACCTATCTGTCTGTCTGTCTATCTATCTATCTATCTACATATCTACCTATCCTCCTATCTACCTGTCTACCATCTGTCTACATAGCCTCACATTTTTATTTCAATATATGATTAGAAAGCTATTCTGAGTTCTGAGTTAGGGTGATAAAGTTTTAACTGTGAAGTTACATAAGCAATGTGATGTGTGAACATTTGGATAAAATTCTAATCATACTCATATGCAACAAGGGAGAACCTCTATGCATATAATTTAACACAAAAGTACACAGGTAAATTGGTATGGATTTTATTTCCCTTGTGATTTAGGTCCACAAAATGGTGCCTTGTGTAAATCAAAATTAATTGCACAGTACTGATACTACTAATAAGAGTGGACTAAATGACATATATTTGCTTAATTTATCATTTTCTTTGTTTCACTAACTAAAAAGTACATATTTATAGCATTTTCCAATGTTTCACACAATCTTTGACCCTCAATCCTGTTTTTCTACATTTGCATATGATTTATATTTGTTCGTTTGTTTTGATTTTTTGAGATAGGGTCTGTGTGGCCAAGGCTGCCCTTGAACTTCCAGAGATCCTCCTGCCTCCACCTCTAGAGTGCTAGGATTACAAGAGTGCCATCACGCGTGACAGGTTTATGTTTGTTTTGAATTTCTTGATCTTATGGCTTTCATGTTTAAATTATTGGCTTAGGAAAAGCTGATATTTAAAATATTATATTAATATTTTTACTGTTTACCAGAGGGTTGGATCAGAAGCCAGAATTTTTCTCACTTTCTGTTGACACTTGGGTTAACAGATTGTAATTTATGATCAGAATTAGAAAGGAAAAATGAGACGTTAAACACACATACACACACACACACGCATACACACACACATACACATACACATACACATACACATCAATAGTTTAAAAAAAAAGAAAGAAAAGGGCAGGGAGGAGTATAAAAATGCAGAAAGGATAAGATAGTCTCCACTTACCTGTCATTTCATTTTCCATGGTTTCCATTACTCATGGTGACATGTCATCAAAAATATTAAATGGAAAATTCCAGAAAATTTTATAGGTTTAAATTGTATGCTGTTCTGCATAGTATGCTGAAGTCTTGTGGAGCCCTGGGCCATCCTGTCTGGGATAGTAATCGTTCCTTTGTCTGTTGTATCCACACTGAATATGCATCTGTCCATCAGTAACTGAGTAGCTGTCTTGCTTATCACATTGACTGTTGGGGTGTTACTTTGTGTTCTAGAAAACTTTATGTTATTTATTGATGGCCCCCAAAACTGAAGAGAATCTGTAAAGTACTTTAATTAAGGAGGCAAAAGTTCTTGACTTAAAGAAAGAATGTATCATATTCTGCATCTGATAAGATCTGGTTTACATTATTGTTGTTGATCTCTTACTGTGCCTAATTTATGAATTAAACTTTAACATAGATATGTATTATAGGAAAGAATATAGTATATAGAGGGCTTGATCCTGTCTGTCTTTCTTTAGTTTTGGGCATCCACTGGAGATGTCCCATATCCCATGGATAAAAGGGGACAGGGCAAAGCACCATATGGTGGAAAGTGGTGGATTGCTGTGAGAAGGTCTTCAGATTCCATAATATGCTTTATGCTTCTATTTGAATGTGCCACAAGTTCTTTATTACACTCAAAGAGTCTTGGCAGCTTCAGTCTTGTCATAGGCCACAACTCAGGATTACAAGTATATAAAATCTAAAGGAAAAAACATTGTAAAGAAACAAGGGACAAGGCTATAAATAGAAGGGGTTATAGCTTTTTTTTTTGTCCAGTATTTTTTTTTTTTTTTTTTTTTTGTGGTGCCGGGGATCGAACTCAGGCCCTTGTGCTTGCAAGGCAAGCACTCTAATCACTGAGCTAAATCCCCAGCCCCTTGTCCAGTATTTTTTATGGCACCTGTAATTGGCTGAGTTCTGATTGCACAGATGGAAAAAAAAAAGTGAAAAACGAGTAGCAGAAGATTTGCCTTTCTGAGAAGAACTTGTCACACTTCCTTGACATGGCAGACGTTCACAGGTTATGTGTGTGCGATTTTAGCGATCAGCTCCGCCTGTGGCGAGGGGCCAATCCCCTCCAGTGTTAGAGTATGAAGACCTAGAGTAGCGTCTTCAGTTAGCTGAACGCGGGTGAGCTGCCTATTTGGAAGGAGTTGGTGGAGTAGGTTTCTCAGGACCCTGCTAAATGTCAGCTCTGGTTTTTTATTGATCTGGAATTGTGTTCACTGGAATCTTCTTTGGAAAACACTCCAGGCACTTATAAACAGAGAGCTAGAGAACTTAAAGGATGTGGCTTGGAGTTACCCAAGGTACCCTGAGAGTGTGAAATGGAAAAGGACATTCTTCTGTTTCCTGAATAGCAGGTCCATCCTGATAGTTTATAAGAAATCATGTCTGTCTGAGCTGCTGTCCTTGTCACCAGGATATTGGACAGTCTTCTTCTTCTGAACTTTTCTAACATTCTCATTTATTTTCCATAGTTCCTTTTTTCATGCTATCTAAAATGTTTGTGACTTTTCAATTACAATGTTCGCAAATTATTTAGTATTTCATATATTAATAGGCATTATTGTTAGGAGAAATATTAAGGGATTTTTAAAATTGGAAAAACTGCATTTGACTTGAATACATTGTTAAGTCGTAATTATACTATCTTGATTAACAAGAGACTAAACTGCCTGTAATTTTAGTGTAGACATTCAGACACAGTATAAATTTGAAACATTTGTAATGTGAAAGTGGGTAGTGACTTAAATGAAATAGCCCACTCTAAATGCCCTCATTTTGTACTTAATGCATTAAAAGCAACGTCGAAACTTTATACTACAAATAAATATTGTACTTCCCATTTTTGAATTCAGTCATGACAATAAAATTAAAAAAAATACATGAGAGAGAATTTCTAGAAATAAAATACAGTGGTTTGAAAATAACAAACATTTGTAACCAATAGCATATCTCACCAGATATGCTATCTCTACTGGCAAAGTAAGAGTAATTTTAAATATTTAAGCAAATCAGCCAAAATGATTGATTAAGGCAAGTTTGCTAAATTGAAATAATGGCTGTTAACAGCGACTGCACGACAATGAATCTTGGCCTAAAGCGTTGAGTGCAATAAGGCTTTTCATAACTTTTTGTATGCATAGTAAAGACTAAATTTGTTGCAGCATCCACAGAGATTTAAATTAATTTCAGAAAGAAAATTATTACATTAATTTGTTTTCATCGAATATAATTTAGAATTAGTTATTCAGTAAGGGTTTTCCCAGTAGCCTTTAATAAAATGATAGAGATGGGCTTATGGGGAGAGAATCTTAATTGTTCAGCATTCCATTTCTGTTTGACTCATTTTTGAACTTAGTTATTAGTGTGAAGCAGCTTCGGTAAACTGGTGTTTGTAAACCAGAGTCCCTGACTCCCAACTCTGCTTTAATATTATTATTACTACCTTTAAAGGAGCACGCATGCAGAGATTGGTTGAGGCTGCGTCGTTGACAGAGCATCCCCATTGTTCTCCAAAGTTTAGGATTATAAGAACTGGTTTTAAATGCCATCTCAATCCCTGTCCTCTCAAATTTATAATGCACAGAGGCATGTCTTGTGTGTCCTTACTCATCGTCACAAATATAAAGTGGTCCCTAGAGATCGTCCATTAAGTCCTTAGATACTGACTTCAGCTCAATAAAATGCAGCTTTTATTTACTACACAAATGATGATGTCTTTGCTGTGGAAAGAGTTAATACCCTAAAGGATGGGTTCGAGGGGAGACTGTTAGCCTAAGTGCAGCCTGTTTACAGCAGAGTTATATTTTAGGTTCTTCACTGAGGTATAGGTGCTTAATTGAAAATTGGCCCACATAAATATCCCAATTCCTTCTAATTTGTTGTTGTTAATGTGCATTTTTGTTAATGTGCAATTTGATTGAATAATGCATGTAAAATTTTTTGAAAACAATTAAGCAGTAATAGAATTGTAGTAGTATAATATAGAACACATTGGCAACTGAGAGTCTAGTTTCTTAACTGGCTTTGATGTTTCAGTCTCATTTAGTCAAAGATTCATTCGTGGTGGCTGTTTTGAGAGAACAGGGCGCTAGAATCCACACACAGCTGAAGACTGTCACTACACCGTCTCTGTGTAGCTGATTTCATGGCTGTTGTCTTCATCCACTAAAATGCTCAACTGCTTACTCCTCTGCTTCCTCTAATTTTCAACAGCAGGGTGTCCCTCTGTATTCCATCAAGAGTAACCAAGAAATAGAGTTTGAAAACTGGCTACACTACTGAACAAAATATGCTGGCCCCTTGCTTTGGCAAGAAAAGGACAATAAGTAGTGGGCAAATGTTTCAAAGAACAATTTACTAAATGGATAAATGAAATTATAGCCACCTCTATATGTTTATTTAGTGTCTCATTTGCACATGGTACTATCTTAGATGTCATCCAAAAATTAAATTTATGTTTCTGGCTTGCAAGAATCAATGTTGTTGGTAGAAAAACGTCACACAAATAAGGAAATATCCACAGATAGCACATACCCACTGATGACTGAGTAACAGTTAAGAGCAGCGGTAAAGTTGGATGAAGCACTTGTAGAATAAACTAGGACAGAACATCTCAAGTGGATATATTGAGGCTACCTTATAGAGAGAACAGGTGGAAATGCTAAAGATTATGAAACCGGTGGGAGTTAAGGGCATTTGCCGACAGATATGGTAGAATGAGCAAAGGTGCAAAATCTAGAAGAACATATGCAAGGTGGTCAGGGAATAGATTTCCTGCAGCAGAACTTTTTGTGTAGTAATGAGTGAATTAGAGTGCTGAGGGAGTACTGAATTGCAGACGTCTCAAATCCCAGATTCATGAATTTGAGCTTGCTTTTACATATATATGAGAATCTTTTGAAAATAAAGTAGCTGTGCAGAGTAGCACTAAACAAACCTGAATCTGGATGTGTGCTAGTACGATGAAGTTCAAGGCTGTAAACCTGCAACAGAGATAAGAAAGAATATTCTAGGAACCATTTATAAAATAAATCAGAAATGAATTCTGGGTGGCATTGAAGACAATCTTAAAAATGAATTCAATTCATGGATCATGAAGTTTCCACAGCCTTAGAACTCATAAAATTTTCAAAAAATTTTTAGAATGGTATCACCGTAAATATTGGAAGGTTAAATAACTGTTATTATATCCAGTTAAATTAGCAATCATGTGGTTAAAATATATTAAAATTAGATTTTCGAGAACTTGTTTGCTTATTTTTGTTGTTGTTGTTGTTTATGGTGCTGTGGATCACACCCACGACTTTGTGTGTGTTGGGTAAGCACTTTCTCACAGAGCTACATTCCCAGCCCATGTCCTTTTGGTTTTGTTTTTATTGGAGGATTTCATTCAATTCATTTGTTGTTAGTCTTATGAATCTCCAAAAGAGAATTTATTGACATTATTTCTCTAATACCACTTAACCTGAGCACATTTAATTTTTAAAAAAAATCTTAAAAAATTCTTAAACTACTCTTGGAAAACCACTGAAAAAGAAATAGTAGATAAAACATAATAATGGATATTTCCCTCTTGTTGTATAAGAGCAGGTACTGCCTATGTTTTGGGAGGCACTAGCCAAGTTTGATTGATTAATCCTTATGTTTACGTTGAAAATCTTCACTTTTGTTTTGAGTCATAATCTTTATATTTTTAGTTTAACTAGTATACCTAATAAAAATTTTTAACCATTTTGGTACAACTCTTTAAAAGTAAATAGCATTCAATCATTTTAAAATATTAATGCTTCATTAGAATATGATTATATATTATTTGGAATCAAATATAAATCTGGCTAACATGTTTAGATTAGGGTGAACCTTTGAGTTAGTAGTTAGCGTGTGCTTTTTTACATTTAAAATACAGTTGGTTTTGTATGTATATAATGATTTATTTTGAAAAAGGGGAACTTGCCAAAGTTGTGTGAAAAATATTTAATCATCCTGGTAAATAGGTCAGTTTAAAAAACAAGATTTTTAAAGGCACACAATAAAATCAAGCAATTTGAAACTTACTGAATCAGAATAATTTGGAGTATCAGGTGCATGGCCCCCATTCTTAAAAAAAAAAAAAAAACTTTCTACTTCTGATTTATTAACCTAAATTCTGCAATAGATTTGATACCACTAAAAATAAATAAATATGAAACTTTTTTCAATATTTCTATTCAAACTATCTTTCCTCAACATTTATGTATCTTTACACTAAGCATTAAAGAATTACCTAGAAACAACAAAGTTCTAAACTGTTCTTTGGCTTTTATAAAAAAAGAAAATAGTGTGTCCATGTAATTCGTGATAAAAATATTCCAATTTTTAGGTGACACTATTACATTAACGGTACCCTTTTCCATATTTACTGGTATCAATTCAGCTTTATGAATATTCATTAATTGTTCACAAAATATAGCATTAGGGAATAGTAATAACATATGCAGTATTAGAGTACCTATAATATTTTTAAAGTAACTGTTATTTCAAATGATTTTAGATATAAATAGTGTTCCAACTGACATAAAATTGGAATGCCCCCAATAAAAGAGAGACTGCAGATCTACTTCACTAAATAAGAATCTATGTTAAGCAGTTGGTTCAATTCAAAAGACTGAGGATCACACAAGTATTTTAAAAATAAATCATAATGCATAATTTAGACATCTAAATTGTTTCCACACAAAAGTTTCAGTCTGTAAATCACTGTAGTTTGGATATTGCCTCTAAACTCTGAAGTTAGTTTCCATTTTGCCATATCAAGAAAAATTATCAAATACTTCCAAATTTATGGGTAATTGGACATTTTATCTATGTTCCTGTCCTTGAATTAAATCTTTCTTTTGTTAGCCTATCATTAAAAGACACTCTGTCATGTATGATATGATTACTATGAATTAGTTCAGAACCTTTTGCCAGTCACTTGGGCAATAGATCTGATGAGTGTAGTTTTTCAATGTCTTTACTCATGGGACTGTAAGAAACTACAAAGAATAATAATTCTAATTCCATTGTTATTTTGTAACAACGTAGGTACAGATTTTCTTGTGTCTCAAATGTGCATATTAATTTCTACCATAGGATATGAGTAAATATGCAAATTACATATCATATTCATTTGTGTTTAAATCTCACATTCACATTTTCTGAAATAATTATGTCTACTTGTAGAATTTCAACAGAGCTATTTACTTCACAAACTAAGATAATTGAGGAGAGTGACAAAAAATAACCGTGATTCTTTCTATCATATGAGCCAAGTGATTTAGAATTAAACTTAATTTAAAAAAATAAGATAAATGAGAAAATATATGCTTGCCTTTTAAATCAGATTTTTCTCTTACATGACAATCTATAAAATTTGACCATCCACAAAGGGTGTCTTTCTCATTATTGTATATCCACCAGACATGCCATGTAGGGCTGGCAAGCACTTCGCTGGCACAGCACGGCTAAGCCTCAAAAGGATCTTATTCTGATTTTTCTCATAGAGATGTATGAAGGTTAATGGGCTTTGTCAGAAGTACTTAAAGAAATTTAAACAAATTACATTTCAGAATGTCTCACCTGACCTATTGGTAGTCCTGTTAAACCTAAAGTGATGAAAACAAACCTTGAAGTCATAACTCACCTTTCAGAGGTTGCCAGGTGTGATGCTGCTATAGAAAGAAATCTTTAAAAGGCTCCAGCATGAGACAATAATACTCCCTACCTAGAAAATTTTCATGATGTAGAAACTGATTGAAGCAGAAAAAGAAGAATAAAATTGTGATGGAATTTATTTTCATTCCTATTTCGTAAAAGATAGACCATGGTTGGTTTGGCGTGAGAAGGCATGTTAAATCTTCAGCATCTACTGTGCTGTGTAAATCTAATCTACAACCACGTTAACGTGATTATAGGTAATCTATTCAGATTCGTAAAGAAGGCATTTTGTAATTGCCTGCTATAATTATGTTGAATTGCATCTTTTTAATACTTGAACTTCTTATGAAAAAAAATTATATTTCCCTACTTTAAAACTGCATTTACACGGTCAAAATATAATCACTTGACTTAAAAAGCAACAGCTAGCAAGATGTAGCCTTTAAGTAACTAAGAGTCAATCGATCTGTTAGCGCTAATAAATAGCCTCAGCTTCATGACCCTAGACCGGAAGTGAGTAACCAATGCAAAGTAGGAAAAGCATGAGGTTAATTTATTTGTTTTCAAATAATATGTTTACAAGTACAAATGCCAACATAAAAATAAAGTAAGTTATCTCATGTAAATAAGTCTATATTAAAATTCATAAGAGAAATCAACCATCTTTTAATTTTGGTGGCTATTTCTTAATATTATTAGATCTAGTGATTTGTCTTCTCTATGGAATATGCAATGTTCAGGAGTGATTTTATTACTTTCCAAATATGAAAAAAATGAGTAGTGTTACAGTAGATTTTTAAGAAGACTTATTATTTTGGTCCTAAGACACAGACAGGATAAATATGACCTTGCAATGCTGTGTCCTAACAGAGTCTTATATACCTCAATTATAATGAAGTAATCACTTTGTTAATGTCTTACTTCATACTCTGTCACCAAGAGAGAGAAACAAGTAGGTGGTATTGAAATAGTTTTCCTTTTTGGAAGTTAAATTCTGCAGATGGCTTTGAAAAGGGATGCCTGAATTTTTCTGTAACTTATGAGCCTCAAATGTGCTTATCCAGGTGATTATTGTAATTCTTGAAGACACTATATTGCCACAAATAAGGATCCCTTAGACTTTGAACTTCTCACTGTCCTATCTACGAGAATTTTAAAGTGCATAATATAAGAATATGGTTTTGAATTTTTAATGATAAAAGTAATATATATCTACTGAAATAAATGAATAAAAAGGGTTGCAAATTATTCAATGAAATAACTCACCTCTATTCTTGGAACCGACCATATTCTTTAGCAGTATTCACTATTAGTGGTTTGTCATTTGTATATCTACTTTCCTATGCACATTCACGTGCACACATACTGATAGATCTAATTTTAAAAATGACTTTATATCATAAATTGTGTTTTCTGATTTGCTTTTCTTCTATCATAATATGTTGTGGTTATCGTCCTATTTCATTTATTTTCCTTATTTATTACCTTGTATTCCATTTCATGTTCTACACAAACATATTTTATTCAACAATTCTACTGGATATTTTGCTATTTTTAAATGTCCTGCAATGAAAATCCGTGTAAATATTTCTAAATATTCTGACCAGTATTGAAACAGATTTCCAGAAGTGTGACACTTTGATAAAAAGGTTCTACACGTTTTTATCATGGGTAAGAAGTGTTGGATTGTTTTCTGGGTAGGTGTATTTGTTCTGGTTTAAATTCACAATAAAAATGCATATCAGTGCTACTTTCCTTGCATCTTTGACAACAGTATATATTAAAATGTTTTATATATATAATAGAGGTGGGCTATAGAACTCTTGGCCAGCTGTTGCTAGTAACTGGATCACAGGATTGTGAAAATTTTTTAAGCTTCTTTTTACATACACAGAATTGTTGCCCAGTGCACTTCCTAAAAAATAATTCTTGAATATTATTGTGCTTGTGAAAATAGATTACTAAAAAAATATTGAGGCATAAATTAGGGGTTTCTCAAATGTGGAAGAAACTTATGTGCACTGAGTAAAGCAATAGAATGAGAAGTGAGAAAATTCATCTCAGGACAGTAGAGCTCCTAAAATTAGGAAAACATTGTAGCACAATACAAAAGTGGCAACCCAAAGTATAGGAGTGCTATATGCAATTTCTAAAAAGAAAAGACACAGAAAAGCTTTTTGAGACTGAAAGTTGTATTAGCATATGTTTCAATGCATTCTATATGGTGTTGCCCTATAGGAAATCATTTTAGCATTTCTGTAACTTCGGAATGTGTGAAATAGGATTACTTTTTTTCTCTTTTTCCAGGTGCTTGATCCTGGGATGAAAGACATAATTAAATTACCTTTACACTGTTTACTTAAGTTTAATGCAAAATATGGACATGAAAAACAAATTTGATTTACCTTGAATTTATACTAAACTCTTTTCTATAAAATCAGAAAATCTAAAAGTATTGATGTTTATTTTCTACACAATTCTTAGCACATATTTGTCAGTGGACTATGTGGCAGAAAATGGCTGTCCCCAATGAGATGCACATACAGAACTGACTCTTTGTCTCCTGACAGCCAGTTCTGTCTTCACTAACTCCTTTTTAAATCCTCTAAAAAATTTTCCAGGAGAAAAGCAGTGAAAGATCACATAGACAAATAGGTGAGGAATGGGCCTTGTGTGGGCCATTCAAAAATGTTCAGAAAGAAGTTCTTAAATGCCTCTATGTATATGCACTCCTCACAGTATGGCCCTGAGTGGGCCTCCTTTTTTCATATATAAAAGGAGAAGAAAAATAACTCCAGTTCAAGGATTTCATGATGAATAAGATTAATAAATCTGTATAGTTTTAGGGAACTATGATGCCCCCTGCCTTTCCCTGTTGCTTAGGATTGTTTTTGCTATTCTTGGTCTCTTTTGGTTCCAGATAAATTCATGATTGTCCTTTCTAGTTCTTTGAAGTATGTTGGTGGTATCTTGATTGGAATTGCATTAAATCTGTATAGTAATTTAAGAAGTATAGCCATTTTCATTCACTATGTTGGTTCTTCCTACCCAGGAACATGGGATATCTTTCCATTTTCTGATACCCCTCTCAATTTCCTTTTTTAGAGTGCTGTAGTTTTCAATGTAAAGATCTTTTACTTCCTTTGTTAGATATATTTCTAATTATTTTATTTTTTTGTGTGCAATTGTGAAAGGTTTTTCATCTGTTATTTCTTTTTCAGTGGGTTTATTGTTTGTGTATAGAAATTCTATTGACTTTTGGGTGTTGACTTTGTATCTGGCAATGGAACTGAATTTCATTATTAAATCTAGAAGTTTTTTGGTGGAGTTTTTTGGGTCTTCTATGTAGAGTATCATGTCATCCTCAAATAATGATAGTTTAACTTCTTCCTTTCTTATCTTTATTCCTTTTATTTCTTTCTCTTGTCTAATTGCTCTGGCTAATGTTTCTAGAACTATGTTGAATAATAGTGGTGACACAATTTGTAATAGCTAAGTCTTGGAAACAACTTAAATGCCCAACAACCAATGAATGGCTAAAGAAGATGTGGTTTTTCTACACAATGGAGTACTATACTGCCATAAAAAAGAATAAACTAGAGTCATTTGTATGTAAATGGATGTTCCTTGAGAACATACTACTAAGTGAAATAAGTCAGACACTCATGAATACATATCGAATTGTTTCTCTAATATGAGAAACCATAAGTGTAAATAGGACAAAGAGGTGTAATAGATATAATAGGAAGATAATATATAAAGCAGAGGAAAACTGGAAAGAGAGAAGGGGGAAAAGCAAGAAGGGAAAAAAAGGAAAGAAAGGGGAAAGGAAATTCATGGAGAAATGTGAATAAACCTGCTGTAAATAGGGATGGAGGGTACAGAGGGGAGGGGCGGGGAAGAGGGGGGAAAACCAAGATGCATCATATACAGGTACAAAGCGAATGGGATGAATGTGAACATTATGTGTACATTGTACCAATACACGTTCTTGGTAAAAAAAAAAATTAATAAATCACCTTAACATGGCACCTGGCACATAGAAAGTTCTGTTGCGGTTTTATATGTTTTAAACAGTTTGGGCTGCTATACAAAGTTACTATAAACTTGGTGTCTTATAAGCAACAGCTATTTATTTTTCATAACTTGGGGTCTAAAAAGTCCAACCTCAAGGTGTTTAGTGAAAGCTGGCTTTCCACTTTATGGATGGCCATCTGCCATCTTCTCACTGTGTCCTCACATGTCAGAAAGGGTGAGCAGTTTCCCAGGGTCGGTCCTCTCCCTCCCTCTCCCCCTTCTTCCTCTCTCTCTCTCCCTCTCTCTGTTTTATTAGTATATGTTTTTTAATACATAATAATTATATTTGAAAGAATCGGTACATGAATATAACATACCTTGATCATTTTCTATCCCCTTACAGCCTCTCAATCTTCTCCTTTCACCAAATCTCCTTAAATCTCCTTCCCCATATCCCAAAAGTCTTTTTTTTAATTCCTAGATTATCTCCTTTATATTACTCTTTTATTTGTATTAGAAGTTTCTCATATAAGAGAAACCATGTGATAGTGCACTTTCTGTGTCTGACTTAGTTTATTCGTGTGATAGTCTCTTGTATAAGGCACTAAACCTGCTCGTGAGAATGCTGGTCTCATAACCTAAACTCCTCTCACGGCCCGCCTTCTGTACCATGACACTGGGGACTGCTTCCCAACACAGAAACATACAGGGAACACAAACATTCCATGTGTTGCGTCACGTGAGTTTTAAATGTAGGATTTTCCACAAGTCTGATTGTTCCACAGCTTCAGCTTTCTATTGCCACTTCACCATATCAAACGCAAGACATGAATTTTGAACTTCATGAGAAATCAGGTTGCTTCTCTTTGCCCTATTGCTGTTACCAACCAAACTTCTGTTTTTGTCAGGCAGCTGAAAGCACCTTAATGTTGCCTGTCTTGTCCTTTCTCCCCCACACTGAGTTAATACCTAAAAGTTTTGGTGGCTTACAGTCTTCAGACATCCCTCTCTTTGTTTTGTAATTATTTGTTTGTGATATTATGTTATTTTTCTACTTATTAGATTTATGTCAAATCTCATTCGTGTATCTATCCATTAAGTCTTTGAACATTTATTAAGCGTGCACTGTGTGTCAGACTGGTCCTACTTCTTTGTGATGTGGTCCTATCATTTTGTGTGTGAGAACCCGCTGAGATTTCAAGGCACAGCAGAATACTCGTGGTATCTTGAAACCCCTCCAAAGAGCTGCTTCCAAACCACAGGGAAAGGGACTGTTTCGTAAAACCTCACTTTCTCTTCCATGAAAGCATGCTCTCAAGAGTAGTGACATTGCACAAGAATTTTCCTCATCACTATTTACAAGAAAAAGACAAATCTCAGAAAAATGGAAAAGCTGCGTCAATGGAATAACTCGACGCCTCTTTGATTACACAAAAATGACACCTGGGTGAGAAGAGAGACAGAATTTCAGGCAATATTCTCAGCAAGTGGCTATGTGGCTCAGTCACTCTTCAAAACATGAGGAATTTCATGTCATCATAGACAATGTCATTTGATTTCAAGGGGCCAGTATCATTAGACTCCATGTTTTAATCTCATTTGATGAAATAGGTGTTTGATGCCAGATTTCAAGAAATTTAGGGTAACTATTCTCTCAGTTATTTTAAAAGATTTTTATTTTTACCATAATTCCATAGATCTTCAATCTCACTCTCTCTCCCTCTCTCTCTCCCCCCTCACATTACAGAAGGACTTGATAAAGAAAAATATGATTTATATAGAAATCTGCTTTGCATTAATAACACAATCTGTTCTTCATTAATTGATTACTCATATTCTGTATATAGTGACTTGGTCACTGCCTGATACTTTAACATCTGTCTGATGACAGATTCTTAGTCGATGTTTCTCGAATATTGGTACAAAAACCAATTTCCTGAGTATAGGTGGAGTCACAGGAACTTCTCCAGACTCTTTGAATGTTACTTCACAGGTGTGCACCCTGATATTTTTAACCAAGTGTCTTTTTGAACTCTAGTTTTGAAAACTGTTGCCAAAGATTCATCAAGATTGCTTTTGCAACAGAACATTCTACTCTGCGCTTTGATATGGTGTTTATAGTTTTATAAATGCTTTTAAATTGTTGCTAAGAAGGAAGAATATTTAGTGTAGAGAAAAACCCTTTGAATTTTAAAAGTGTGATAATTGATAAGTTATTAAAATAGTTGATTTTATTCCAAAAGATATTTTATATTTTATTTAAATAATGATCATGTAGTGTTAAGTTTCTGTGTAAGTACAATCACTAAGTATGTAAATAAAAAAGTTTAACATAAATACAGTTTATTAGCATCTCAGGTAAATTACTAATCCAATGGACTTAATTCTTTCAGGAAAAAAATGCCCAAGGGTAAATTATAATACTTGTGGTTAGCTAGAAAACCAAGCAATAAAAGACTTAGGGCACATGGCAGATGAATATATGAGAAATTTAAAATAAATATTCAAGATTGTTGCTAGTATGCTTTTCCCTAGAGTAAAAAGCAAGGTCTCAGATGCACAAAATGAACCTAATTTTACTGTTTAAGTGATTTTAGTAAAAGACATCAAATGCATTTTATTGGGGGAAGAAAGTAGAGTGTATGCTAATAGAATACCCATTCAGTATATACACCAAGAAAGTAACAGGAAAAATTATTTCATATGAATTATTGAACAGTTGATTTCAAGGCTAGCCTCAGTAAAACAGATTAATAAAGGAATTACGTTGAAGGAAAGTTAGACATGTAATTGGTATTAAAAAAAAGGATTTTCAAAACTCAGTGCTGAACTGAAATTCTTTTTTAAAGTTATTGATAATATAATATGAAGAGTTTATTACAGATTAAAAACAAAAATATTTCTGAAATTATTAATTATTCAAATTACTTGAGTAGGCATTGCTTTAGACGTAGCCAACGAAGTACTATCTGGTCAGGAAAGGGCTTTGTTTGAATGGTTTGTATGAGAGAGAAGAGAAATGAAGAGTATGGAGGGCAATTAGCTTTGCAAAGCAGGAACAGAGAATATTACAGTAAAGTAATGGATTTATACCAAATGTTGTCTGTGCCACCTTCTTTAGGAAAGAACTAGAAAGAAGCCCCATTACATATAGAGCATGGCAAAGGGGTTTAATGATGGTCTCGGGGACAAAGTTCAGAAAGAGGTACTCACTAGCATTATTAACAACGGTTTCCTGTCAATGACAAGAAATGGCAGCGTTATTAACAAACACATATCATATTCCCAATAAGACCCTTCCTTTATAGTGAATCAAACTTATATCAATAATAGACTAGTGATATAGTCTTAAAATATGTTTAAGCCATGTTTAGTTTCTCTTTCACCAGAAATTCTAATATAGAGTTTAGTCGATCTCATGTACATTATTTGGTCAGGAAAGGGCCTGACCAAATAATGTTTTTTTGTTTTGTTTTGTTTTGTTTTGTTTGATACTAGGGATCAAACTCAGGGCCTTGTGCTTGCTAGGCAAGCACTCTAACCACTGAACTAAATCCCCAGCCCAAAATCTGTCATTTTTTAACCATGTCAGCTGCCACTACCCCAAGCCAAACCACCAGCCTTTCTCCTTGGAACTATAGTGATTTTCTAATTTGTCCTACTATTACCATTTTCACTATTCTCCAACCTATTATCTACACCCTGGGAATGATCTTCAGTACATTAGGCAGCTGTGTTCCGATTAAAACCTTTTCATGGCTTGAGATTGTACTTTGAACAACCCATGAACCTGATTTCAAGGACCTGGCTGAGATGACACCCACTGAGCTCCATCGTGCATCCTCCTCCAGCACCCTTCTCCCAGGCTTTCCAGATTCTTTTAATACTGTCCTAAATGCCTCCACACATACTCCAGTCTACCATTTGCTTGGATTGACCAAAGTTACATTTCATTCGTGATGGACTATTTCTCAGTGAGACTTCTTTTGAATATTCAACTTAAAATAAATCACTGTCATTCTCTTGCATAGCATTTTGTCTTTTTCCATCATCGTACAAACCAATATGTAATTGGATATATTTATTTAACCATAAAATGAACTCTTAGTAACCTCAGAGTTACCTTCCAATCCACGACATTCTCCAAATTTCTATTTAGTGAATTTTAAACTCATCCATTCAGTTGTACATTTACATAACTAGGGTCTCTTGTTTATAAATGTTTCACTCTCAAGTTTGTCCATTTAACTCTTTGATAATCTTTATTGAATGTATTATTTTATGTAAACAATCATTCTGAGCACAAATATTTTAGATGTTTTAGAAGGTTGCACTTCCGTTTCAGTCTGGCATACTTTCTGACTTTTTTGGCTGTCTGTCGATGTCCTCACTGTACCTGTGATGACTGGCTTCTCACAGCTGAGGTGGCCTTCGTGACTGTATCCCAGTGAAATTCTGCTCTGTGTGTGTCATACTCCTCAAGTTGTGTAATTACACCTACAGATAAATTCTGTACTTGCTTTTCTTAAGATCCCAGTGATTTCAAACAGCTTTTTTTTAGGAAGTAATACAGGAGAATTGACTTTATTTTAAAGAATAACATTAGTTATTTTAGCTACAAATATTACTTTTTGAATAAAATGTGTATACTAATTTTTCAATTTAGTATTATTTCCTCCACAGTACAGACAAAGTAGATTTCAGTCTGTACATAGCTGAAGTTTCAATTTTCAGCTAGAGCCAGGGAAGATGAAAACTTTCTTTCTTCTTGTTTCCTAGATTCTGGTTCCGGGGGAAAGCCTATCTCCCCTCCTAAGGATGCCCTCTGAGGCATCAGGTTCGTGCCAGGGTCTCTCTTCCAGCTCCCTGTGTGGACATTAACACCCACCTCCTAGCCAGGAAGGCCTGAGCCCACATCTGCTCAGGCATGAGCTTAGGTGCTCACAGCTCTGCCTTCTATTTCCTCCTTCATTTCCACCCCCTAAAGATTTTTTTGTTCCTTTGAGAATATCTACATATATCTATAAAATGTTTATTATACTATATTGAAAATTGCTACGTATGATGAATTGGCCTCAGCTCAATCTGCTGTGTTCCTGTACATTCTTGATGAATTTTGGGGAGTGTCTGCCACATATCTGCTGTGAAGAAAACAGCAAAAGGTTTAGTTGTTGTTGTTAACTCAGGCACTAGAAATTATACTAGAATTTTCAGAATTTCCTTTCTCTTTAAGGAGTTTAAAAATAGTGAGAATAGAGGAATCCTCTTATTTGCTTTCCCTGGGAAAAAAATATTATATTTAATAGTCAAGAGAGACACCAGTTCCAAAGGTGAAAGAAATGGGCCTAGCTCACAGATTCTGGATCCCTTTCTTTTACTTCAGATGAAAGAAATGCACAAAAAGAAGCAAATAAATATGTTAAATTGAATATGATAAGAGCTAAAAAGAATAGCTTGTTTTTCATTTTCTAATGAGCCTACATTGCTGAAATAGGAGAAACATTTTCCTCAGAGGATGAGAAATAATGATAAACATGTTATCAGATCTACTGAAAACATATGCATGAATTAATCATTAGAAACATAAGAGATTGTCGTAGATAGTTTATGGTAAGGAATGGAATGTTTTCCAGCTAGTCCACAATATTTGCTCCCTACCACCAAGTCTCGTATCACCTCTTCTAGACAACAGCATACATACAAATCCACACACACAGCCTTGGACATACCAAAAGGCACAGTCAAAATGAGGAAAGGGAGGAGCGTTTCTGTATTGCTAAAATAGAAGGAATACTGTTTTCGTCTGAGTTCTGATATAATAGATGGCAGAGCACGCAGGTAGGGAACAAAAGAGTGAAAGCTGGAGACACAATATCAGGTTGAATTTGCAATGTCTTTTGGAAAGGAAGCTTATAGTAAAAAATAATAAATCTGGTAACAGGTTGACAAAATTACAGAAAATAGGTGATGTGAAATAAACCGAACCACCTTTAGTTTTTAAAACCATTGTGACAGGCTATGTCATAAATATGATCTACTCTGCTGTAGTGAATTCGTGAATGTCCCCAACATGCCATGTGAAAAATACCAATTTAAAAGGGAGTTCTTTCTATATGTAAATTGTATCTCCAGTGGGCACTACTTTGAGATATTATCCAAGTTAAACATTTACGACAGGGTGATTAAATTATAAATGGAGGTGTAGGGATATAGAAAGAGAAAGAATGAATATGTGCACTAACCATGACCGATATATAATTATTCACAAAGAGGAAAGGGAGATGACATTTAATGAACATGTACTTTGTGTAAAGCTTCATCATAGGTCATTTATAATGAGAAAATAGATACTTAGGAAGATAATTACAGCCTCCCCTCACAGTCTGACCTCCCTGATCTAAAAACCACTATACTCTTGGAGATTCATAGCACAAACTCTTGAAATGCCCACCAGATAAAAGTAAATCAAAGCTATCTGGTGCTAATAGACTAGCCCTTCCATTCAGTCACATATTTATTCACATGTTTTTATATTAAATATAATGACTACACTTGAAAATACTTGAAAAATGTCATAATTCTATCATATTAACACAGCTACTATAACAAAAGATTTTAATCTAATAAGATACCTGAGTATAATTTTAAGACAGGAACATATTTTAGGGGAAGTGACTCAGTTACTCAGATTTTCCTTAGAGCTCACCTTTGTTGCTGCCACTGATGTACATGTGAAATAGTTGGATACTGTAATCATTTACAAGGTTCACATGAGGTTCTTAGAAAATCTAGGTCATGTCTCAATATCAGGATGCTAAATTGTGTATAAAGCAGGTCAGCTATCCTGCACTGCTGATTTGCAGCTCCATGACAGCCTGCTATTTGCGATTTAAGAGTTAAATTGTATCTGCTAATCCTAGCTTTTAAGCAGCTAGAACTGACATTGCTTAATTTACTTGTAACCCTTATAACAGACTTTCAGCAGAGGATATTGGTCTTTGTGCTGGATGGAAAACTGGAAGTCCCATAGGAAATTGACTAAAACTATTATCAGAGTTAAGGTTGCCTATCATTCTAATTATAATTCACATCCAATAATGAACACCTTGTTCAATAATATTTAATTCAAATCATGATGCTGGGTATAAAATTACATATCGAGAGAATTCATTAGAAGTTTCAAAAGTAAGCTGAGTAAATGTGCCTCGGAGAATGTATTTGATGAATTTGTAAAAGTATTTAAATTAGATCTGTAAAGTATTATGAAAAATCCACAAGGGATGCACAATTAGGCGGATAAGCTCTTCAAGGCCAAGAGCTGCTGGGCATTTACTGTAAAATGCTTTCTGATATATTGTTTATGCAAAATAGAGATATGGGAGGGGGAGCAATAATACACAACAAAGGAAAAATGCAGCAGAGGTGAAGCCAAAAGTAATTGAATAAAAAGTAAGTAATTCCCTCATAATTAGTTCTCTAGCCTTTGCCTACGTATTATTCATATGTCACTGTAGTATTTTAATATGGGACAAATGGTTATTTAATTTATGCATGTTTTATAACATCCTTAATGTATGAGCTTCATGAAAAGCTCATTCATAAAAAGGTCCCTTTCTAACTGTAGTGTGTATGTTAGACAATGCTGATTGCACGATTATGTAATTTATGAAACTTAAACTGGTTACATCTGCAGTGATTTAATCTTAATATTCTGAAGGTTTATGAAAAAGTTTGTCTACCTCAGTTTATGTTGCATCATTATCACATAACCAGGGTAATTTTAAAATTAATTACAAATTAATACATTTGTCTGTTGGTTCATTTATTAATTCATTTGCATATTCACTCCACTTGTGCAAGATTTATTGAATGGCAACTGTATAACAGATGGTGTGGTTGAATGGAGGTAATGAACCAGTAAAGATCAAAAAAAGAAATGGTCCATCTTATAATGGAGTTTATACACTAATGAGTAAGAGAGTTCTTTTATAAATAGCCTCAATGATAGTATACCATTAAAAAAGAAATAAAGTAGGGGGTCAACAAACTTTTTCAGATAATAAATATTTTAGGCTTTGCAAAAAATTCAGTCTGTTGCAAGCACAAGGGCCTGAGTTCGATCCCCAGCACTAAAAAAAAAAAAAAAAAAAAAAAAAAAAATTCAGTCTGCTGTGTCTACTCGATTCTGAAGTTGGATGACAAAAGGAGCCATAGAAAATGCGTAAATGAGTATGACTGTCCTAATAAAGTTTTATTTAAAAAAAAACATGTCATGGTCGGTAGGCTGTTGTCTGATAACTCTTGCTCTACAGCAAAGAAGTATAGCGTCATGAAAACAACAATAACAACAAACAACAACAAAAGAAAATAGAAAATTAATATGCTCTAGAATGAGCAAGGCGGTTTTAGTGGAATTTTCACCAAGCATGTGACATGTAGGGCAAGATATGAACAGTTAGTGGAAAATAAGTACACTGTACATTGTGCCATGTGGGAAGCAGTTGGTGCTGGTGGCAGTTTTTAAAGATATCTAAATAGCCTTCTTGTCAGAGTGGGTGTTTGGCTCAGAAGCACTATGTTATTTTTCCCACCTCACAGATGAGGAAATGAATGCTCAAAGAAACAAAGTCACTCACCTACCAGTTTATTTCACATTCTAATCTCTGTTGTTCTCATTCAAAAATCTGACTTTCTTTAAAGTTTACTATGCTGCTTCATTGTGTGTAACTTAGAGACAGTGCAAACATAATTCCTCTCCTCTTAATGGTTTACATTGCATTAAGGCTCATTTATGGCTACATTTATAGGGTGAAATAAAAATTTAGACTTATTTTTGGCAAACTTTCATAATTTCCTGATGTGACAAAGACCAGAAATAGATTCATGAGGGAATGTTCACAGGAAACTTTCTAAAACACATTTGTTATATCCCAAACCACCTGCTCCTGTACACTTAATATATCACAGAACTAACTTTATGGAGGGACAGACCCCGTTGGTTATTTTGGAATGAACCTTGAGCTCTAATATCTGGGGTGTGATTTATTGATTGCTGTAAGGCAGTGCAATGAGAGATTTACAGGATTGAGGTAAAAAGAGAAAAATAACTATCTTTTAGCCAGCAGCAGAGTTAATGTAATACAAGAAATATACTTTTCTCCTTTTTTACTCTATGAATAATTAAATATGCTTTATAAGCATGAAGATATACAGGTGTGTTTACATTTTTACCTTCTTGTCTTAACACTGGATCTATAAAGTACTTTTAGTACCCTGACTGGTCTTGTCCTTAATGGGCTAAATGTTCTTTTATAGTGAATTTTTATAGTGTCCAAACACTTCTGAACTGTTTTCTAAGTGCTAGGTAAGGTTTTATTTAAAAATATATATGTAGGGCTGGAGATTTAGCTCAGTGGTTAGAGTGTTTGACTTGCAAGCACAAGGCCCTGAGTTCAATCCCCAGTACCAAAAAAAAAAAAATATATATATATATATATATATATAGTTAAATAAAATACAAAGCATAAGAAATGCAATAAAAGGCCACATGATTTATAAATATTTTCTGTAAAAGTTAAATGATGTTTTAATATAGTGCCTTTAATTCACACATTGAAAACGAAGCATTAAATCTTGACAGAATAAAGACAAACCAGATTTCCATAATTAAAGAAATGGAAAAGACAAGAAAATGCCTTTTTCCTTTTATGAGTACCAGCTGGCCTAAATACGTCTCATGAATGGCGTTAGATTGACTGTAAAGCTTGTTGCCTTTATTCAATTTGATCAGCAAAAGCTTAGATGGGTTTGGATACAAACTAGGAAAAGAGCCATAATTTCTTATTGTCATTTCCTAGTTAATTCTATTCTGAAATGAGATTTTTCTTAGCTGTTAGGAAAGAAAAGGGCTATTAACTAGGCATTAACAAGCAATTTCCAGTTCAATTTTGCAGATAAAAATGTTTGATTAAAGGTAGTGTCTGTAGATATTTAAAGGTGTTACTAAAATCAAACGTCAGACTTAAAGAGAATTTCCTATGAGCAGTCTCCTCCTGTCTTCTAAACACTATTTTTTTCATGATGTAGTTGGTCAGAACTTCCTAGAGACAGACACTACAGAAAAGAAGTCAATTAAGTATTTAATGAGTGTTGATTAATAAGGAAAAATGAATTGAAAACTATTTTATCACAGTAGGTATTTTTTTCTGGTTAAGAGGAAAACACTCTCAAAGATCTCATGCATATACAAACATGTAGTGCAGTATCAGTACCACAATATTTAACTCTACAGAAGTCTCATTTTGTATATATGTCCTGCATTTGAATAAATATTTAGTTCAGATTGCTAATAATGACAATTGTTTGAAACATAGTGTTTTCTTCACAAAGAACATTTTTACCCTAGAAACCATTTGGTGACTACCTTGAGATGTTTTTCCCCTTGTGACAATGGAATGCCACTTAAGTGTCACCACATTGTCCAGAAATTCTGACAGAGTCCGTAATGCTTCAGGAGGCCGAACTGGCTTTGGGAAACAAAGTTCCAAGTAGCATTTTCAGTCTTCAAGCATTTGCCAACAAATCAGAAGTTGCACGAAAATTGTGAGAAATAGCCCTAAAAATCCATGCCAAATCTTTTATGACTTCAAGCATAAAAAGCATTAATCTAGTTGGCTTTTAAAAAAAAAAATCTCTCAGTAGGTTTTATCTTTCTACATTTTCATTTGCCACGCTTCTTTGATAGGGTTATGTCATTGTATGAAGTTGGATTATAGTTAGGCACAGTAAAAAAAAATTAGAGATAGCAAGCTACTTAGGGAAGGGGGCCATGATGTTCTTTTGTAAGGGAAACATCACGTCTCTCACTTTTCTGGGTACATAGAGAACATACGCTTGTCACAGAATGGATGAAACAGTGAACACTAGGAGAACATCCTTTATGATATGTTGAAACACTTAATTTTCTATTCAGGAGACTGAGACCTGAGCCCCACTTCAGGTTAGCTGCAGTGCTGTATGCCTGCATACTTATTTTCATTATTGTTGCTCTGGTGGTATCAAATAGCTATTAACTAGCATGATGACACGTTTAGTAAAAATAAACACCACTGTCCTATAATCATGAAGATGTCAGTAGACATAGTGGAAGATGTGTAACAAACTATCTTTAATCATACTTTTTTGTCACTAATTAAATTATGGTTGAAAATGATTACATGAACTTTCCCTTTGTAAATACAAATATGCAACCGTATATCCTATTTTATAGATTCTGTAGAAAAACTGGTGAGAAAAACAATAAAATTTCATTTTTTCCCTTAAAATCAAATCTTTAGTTCCGAAGACCAAGAACCATAGTGTGATTATTGGATTTTCTTGTCTTTTTTATTTTTTTCCCCTTATGGAATGTGTAATAAGTCAATAAGTCAATTTTAGGTTTGTTCTTATGCTTTTCTGTAGTGTCAGGCTAGCTCGCCTCCTCTTTCATAATAGCTAATTTAAATTAAGGTTGATTGTCATAATCTGGTACCTTGGTTCCCTGACGAACCACTCTCCCAAGTATTCACATCACTGTGTAGCCCTAAAACATGCTTTCTCCAATAGAATGTGCTAGACATAACAATGTTCCATGTATAATCCTGAGCCTTAAAATATTGCAACTTCTGCTAGTGTCCTCTTGAACTCACTGAGGCTGTTCTGCAGAGACCACATACCTGTGAAGCACCATATAGAAAGGACAGGCTACAAAGAGATGGGTTAGAGACATCAGTTGACTCTCCAGCTAAAGCTGACCATACGAATGACCACCTACTGCACCGAAGGAAGAACCACCTTGCTGAGTTCAGTTTAGATTGATGATCTTTGTCTTCAGGTACTGAAATTTGGCATGTTCTCTTGTGGGTCAATAGGTAGCCAAATGAGGATGAATATGATTCAGCTGGGGAGTTGCAGGGACTGAAGATGGAGGCGACATGAATTCCACTCAAAGGAATCAACTTATGCCTAGTTCCTGTGTGGGAAGAGAGATCCATGTCCTTGGCTAAGGAAGGAAGGAAGGGAGGGAGGGAGGGGAGGGGAGGAGAGAAGGGAGAGAGAGATAGCAGAGAACAAGGGGAAGGAGGGAAGTATGAAAGAAAAAGGAATATCAAGAAGAAAGGGGAGAGTGAAGGAGGGAAAGAGCACATGTATGTACAACAAAGTGAATTAGTGACAGGGAGAATGGCTGACAATATAGCTAGTAAAATATACAAAGACTAGATCATGCAGGGTTCTGGAGATCATGTTAATTGTTTTCAATTTAGAAGCAGTTGAAGGGCTTTAGGCAGAAGAAGGAACATATAGCATTTTGTGTTTTTAAAAATATGACTTCAGTTGCTGTGTAGAGAATGGATGGAATAAGGCCAAGGGCAAAAGTAAAGAGAAAAATTAAAAGGATATTGTGATACTTCAAGTGAGAGATGACAGTAACTTGGAATAGGGTTAAACTTGTGCAGGTGGGTAAAGCGGAAAGATACGAAACATGTTTTGGAGAGATGATTCATATAGGATTCTTTAAATACATTAAATATGGGTGAGAGCGAGAGAGGTGTTGATGATAACCCCTTGTATCTGGCTTGGGCAAATAGTTGCATAAAGGTCACATTTATTGAAATGCAGATTCCTGGAATAAAATAGATTTGAGACGGGTTTTGGAAAAAGGCTGATTCAGATTTGAGGTTTAGCCCTGTTAAGTCTCTTTAAGATGTCTGCGAGCTATCAGGTAGACAAGTCAAGAAGGCAGTTGGATGCATTTCTCTGCAGATCAGGGAAGACAGTTCTGAGGTGGGAATGCGTATGTGGATGATGTCCATAGAGATGATACTGAAAGCTCCTGGAGTTGACGTAATGCTCTGGAGGAGTGTGTGAGGTACAGAGAGAAGATCCAAGTATAAAGCCTGGAGAAATCCATTTTCTGGAGATTAAATTGAGGGCGAAAGCAGGGGAAGAGTGAACCTAGCAGTTGGGACCTGAGAGGACAAGGAGAACTAACATGGTATCATGTGAAAGCCAAAAGAAAAGTATCCAGGAAGACTGGAGTTGCTCCTGACAGACCAAGTAAATTGAAAGAAGGAGTTTTAACTAGACTCAGAAATATGAAGTTCACTGGTGACTTCTGGAAGAATAATTTTAGTTGAGTGATGGGAAAAGGGAAAGAGGAGAGAATGAAAGATCGGTGGCTGGAGCAGGGTCAGTTTGAGCAGATAAAACTTGGAGAGAAATAGAAGGAGATATAAGTGGTGTCCAGGATGATAAGGGAGTAGAAAGTTAAGGGTACATTGTAAAGCATTCAAAATACTAGTTTTTATTACTAATGAAAGAATCTAGTTGATGGAAGAGTTTGAGAGCGCAGGACTAAAGGAATAAACCACAGAATAATAATGCAGAACATTTGTGAAATAACTGGTCTTATTTTGTGTGTGGTTGTTACCCTCGTCAAGAGCTTCCCAGAACGCCCAAAAGCAACAGGTGTTTCTACCCTGGGCCCAAGCTGTGATGGTGTCCACAGCCAGAAAGGATAGTCTTGCTGAAGCTTCAGGGACAATTCTTCCCTGCCGGTTTCATCCGTATTCAAATGTTTGCATCTCAGAGAGACCCAAATTGGTCACGCTCTGTAAAGGTTCCAGCTGTCTCCATTTCAGGATTCCCAAACTCTCTCATCTTGATCTATTTTTTTTCTTTTCTTTTTTATTATCTTTATTATAATTATGATGTGATTAATTAGACATAATCCATAATGGTGATGATTTTCTTCTTTACCATGCTTGTTGTTTATTTATTATTTCCCCTCCTGCTAGAGTTTAGGCTCTACCAGAACAGGAATATTTCTGTTTTGGTGTTTTGTTTTGTTTTGTTTTACTGATATAAATATTCTAGTTTCTGACATATTTATCTACTCCTTTCATAGCTTAGGAAATCCTTCTGAACAGCCTCCATGAATGTGTGTTTATGTGAAGTTGAGGGAGGTACTGATACCTTTTCATATGATGCATTATTTGCAAGACTCTTTCAAACCTCACCACTTTGTCCTCCCAGTCTATATTCCATCCCCTCTTCTTGACTTTATGCCTTCTAAGCCTACCCATCCCCATACACTCACACAACTTGAAAGATCGCCTTTATTCCCTCTACTACTCTTAATCTGTCTCCTTTTAAGACCTTCCAAGAGTAATGGAACCCACGCTCACTTATATCTTCTCTGGAGCACACTGACATGAAGAATTGGAACTATATACTGTATCACTCAATTAGTCTCTAGTGTAGCTTCACATACTTCCCATATTTATCTGCCAGGGTACTTACATTAAAAATACATGACATTGTCTTAAAGTACAGTCCTTACCTCTTAATAGATACCTCAGTAAAGGTGTTAGTATGTTTAAGAAAGCCCTTTCATCACAACTATAAACAAGTGTCTACCAAGACTGTGTTTGTACGTCACATACGTGACAGGAAAGTTCTGGTCATTTTAAGCAGCCTTAGTCAGACTGTGACAATTAACTGATGGTGTCATAATACTACTAAGAGAGAGTCACTGTCTTCCCTCACCTGAGAGAGAGAATTTCAGAAGCATTTCTCTTGGCTTCACTGATTTTCTCAGATCTTATGTTCTCTCGTTTGTCTAATACATTCATACATTTATCTTCAAAATAACAAAAGCAAAGTACCAAATATGGGACCCAGAATCATATCCCTTTCTTTATCTTGGTCTGCCTTGTTATCTCCTAACAGTCTATATGAGAAAGAAGTGTCCACTTCTCACTGCAGTGTTGCTGTACAGTGTGTGTGTGTGTGTGTGTGAGAGAGAGAGAGAGAGAGAGTGTGTAGAGAGAAAAAGAGAGAGGGAAACAGAGAGAGAGAGAGAGAGACAGAGAACTAATTAATAAAGTTATTTCATAGTATGCACGGACCAATGTAAAAGAACATGATGTCTTTCCTTCACCTCAAGAGAAGAACAAAGAAAATGAAACCCACAGCTATTCTTGACCTAATGCAGAAAAGAATGCATAGCTAAATCCAACCTCCGCTTGCCTGGTAAATTGGAACAGGCATGCCTGAGTTCATTTGAGCAGGTTTGTTCAAAATTAAGGGAGTGTAAGTAGAAAGAATTTATTTTAAGCCTCTCTTTTGGGGGAAAGAAAGAAGGCAAACTGTAATAAAAAGAAAAAAGGAAACAGGTGGGAGCAGGGATAAACTCCTAGGGAATCATTTATAAGAATAAAAATGGAAATTAGAAAATATATGTAAAGTGTAAAGCTCTGTGGGGATCTATACAACCTAGACGCAGGAACTGAGGAAAGGCAAATCCAAAGACTTTCTCACAGAGATTTGGGAGTAACGATCCACCAGAAGGCATGAGGTTTGGGGGAAATAAATGTACTCGAGACTCTAAATACACCTGTTTCCTAGGAAGGGGGCAAACAATCACAGCGATGATGAAGAGGGTGGGAGACTTTCTCTTCCAATTTGAGTAGATTTGTTGCCTAATGAAACTCATTTGGCACTTTGTGAGGGAAGACATTTCCTCGCAGAGTTGAGAGCTTAATTTTTTGAAACGGTAACATAATGCTCTTTCCACGCCTTTAGGGTGATTTGCTATTTGCAGGAAGTGCTTGCATGGCCACTGGGAGACTCTGGCTATCTCTGTCCCCGGCTGGGCTCAGACGGCGTGTTGACTGTCCAGTGAATGCACCTTCTGAAGAACGAGCAGAAAGGCTGCTAATGTTCTCTGGCGATAGTGAAGGGCCACCTGGGAAGGACATTTCTGGAAGAGAGGACACGTGCTTCTCACAGTAAATACATCTAACGAAAAATCGAGTGTAACCCGAAAGAGAGCTCTGGGGGTGAACCCTCAATAAGGCTGAGGGAGGGCTTTCCCAGAGGCCTGGGGCAGGGTGTTCAAAAGAAACCGTGGTGCGTCTGTTCCTTCCTTTCACAGCCTTTATTCTGTTGGATAAATGAAATGATCAGTAAACTGGGAACATCTGTGTCTATTTTACTGAAAGAGCTGGACTTGGCAGGGTACAAAGGGGGAAACAACTTAATTATGCTCGGTACTGACATTATAAACCCGATCTGTCGATTCCTTCTTCAGTCTCTCTGGACAAAACCTTGAGACAAATCTTTGGGTCTTTCTGGTCGTTGTTAGGTTTTAAATGAGCAATGATGTACATGATGGAAAGCAAACTTTAATTCCTCATTTGTTGTAACATTTCTGTCGTCTCCAGCCCTGGTCCAACTCAGACTCTCAGAAAAGTGATTGAGCTGGGTGCTGCAGTTTGGTTTTATGTCTTATTCTTCCTCCTCCCACTGCCTGTGCCTGCTTCTGGGTTGCAGGTGAGAGAGGAAAGAAGCAGGGGTGACCTCCCTACTATGCGATTTCCTGCTTTGGACAATGTCTACTCCAGCTCTCTGTCTGTGACTTTCCTCACTTTTCGCTCGTGTGACTTACCCAACAAGGGCTCTGTCAGCTGGAATTTCCAACCCCTGCCAGGTGGTGTTTTGAACAGGTCTCTCTGAGGAAAAGATAAGTATAGCTTCCTCCCATGGTGTCCACTTTATCGCAAACATTTTGGAATGTGCAGGCTGTTGTCGCGCCCGCCCTCTAATTTCATGGTGCCAATGCAGGAACCTAACCAGCCTCTCATCTACCCAAAAGTTTCCAGGGATCATCAGCCCCGTCCTGCTCTGAGACTTCTGGAAAAGCAAGATATTCTCTGTTACTCTCTCCTTGAGCTTTTTTCTAGGCCCTTTAACATGAGCAGACTTGCCTAGATGAACAATGGCCCTGCTGTGGAGAAAGTATAACTGTTTCTCTTGATAAGTTCTCCCAGTTTTGTTGAGGATTTAGGTTAGTGGTAGAGTACTTATCTAGCAAGTTCAAGGCCCTGAGTTCAATTCCCAGCACACACATACAGACACACACACACACACACACACACACACACACACACACACACCCCAAGTACTCCAGTTGTCTGCTTCCTATTCTTCAAATTTCTCTTATTTGACTTTAGGTAAGGGAACATCTTCATTTACTCCTATTTATTCGTACAGGTACAAGGATGTGATACATACTCCACCAAATGTTTCCAAAGAAATCCCAGACCCCTCATCTTCAGTCTCTTGAGTGCTTTCGCTTGGCAGGAATGATGCACTGTCACAGCAGACTGATCATTTTTGTACCCAGCTTTGGATCCTCAGTCAAAATTTCCAAACAAGAAAAGGGCCAGTTAATGTTTCTGCCTTGCTCTGCAATACATTAGGCATGCACAGAAGGGAAAGATTAGCATAGTTTGAAGTCTTCAATAGTTTCATGGCAGGGGTGAAACGTAAACTTAAAAATCCAGTGTGAATGAACAGAAATTTGAAGGAAGGGCATATGGTGTGAGAGATCTGATTTGAGAAATTACACAGAAACACACACACACACACACACACACACACACACACACACACACACACACAATGGGCTGGAAAAGATTGGGTTTATGCAGTGAAATCAGAATAAGAAGAATTCTGCAAAGCCAAGTCAAGATCAATTGTGACAAATGAAGAGCTACTATGCTTTCTTTGCCAAGAAAGTAACATGAGGAAAACGGTGGCTTAAGAAGATGATTAACAATTATGCAAGGGAAGATACGGGTATTTTTCACCTTATCACAATCACTTGTACAGTTTTTCTTTTTTATCCTTGACATAAAAGACAATCGGGCTCCAAGTTACGGAGCCTCATGTGATTGTGCTGTGGCTGTGTGAAGAGGATGAGAGACACAATAGAAGCCTGGGAGACTCCTATGGAAGGAGCCTTGTTTGTCTTGTTTGTAGATGCCTCCCAGGGACCTTGGACAGTGTATGGCCAATGATAGATATTCAGTAAGTATTGATCCAATTAAAGTGAATGGATTTAGTGCCTGAAGACTTGGCGCATGAAGATCAATTACAATGTTATGACAACTTTTGAAGATCTCAGCAACTTTGGAGGAATATGGGAGACGTGATGGAAGCATGGGAACATTTCCTTTCTTTAGATACATTACTCAAATAAAGTTGGGAAAGAAGATTAATGTAAGATATTGTGACAGAAACAGACATAGCAGAGACCTTATTGAAACAGGTACGCTTCACACGTAAAAATGTGATGAGATTATAAATGAGAAAATTCAGACTTTGATATGAAGATGTAGAAAACATAAATATAGAAGTCCTTGATTCCAGGTGTTTTTTAAAAACTAGTTATTAAAGATTGAGTCCAAAACATGAAGAATGAAAAATTTTAAAACTCACTCATTGCTTTTGTCAGCAGTGTTTGATAACCATTCACTATACATCAATCAATCTATAACACTCTTGAAGTATACTGGCTAGTTTCATCTTCACAGTAAACTTGTGGCAAGGACTAGTATTATCCTCCTTGTCCAAATAAAGCAGTATTCTGTGCAAATTCATACAGCTTGTAAAATTTGGATCCAGCTAGTCTGACTGAAGATTGTCTTTTTCCCCTAAATTTGACTTCATTTGGCAGGCAGAAGGAATAGAATAGTTGGCATAGGAGAAGGAGAAGGAGGAGAAGGAAGGAGACGGCTTAGTTCCAACAGGAGGAAAGTACAGGAAGATGTAGGTCGTATTCACAGAGAAATAAATGTGTACATAACGACGTGATTCAAGTTACATGTTCAAGGAAGGTGGGAGCAAAAGAATACTGAGAAAAGACTGGCTATGTCAAGAAGACCATCCAGAAGAACAACCCCAGGAAGGCTGGGGGTGAGGAGGGGATTACAAAGTCCGCCATGTTAATCAGTGAAGAGCCACAGGGATACTGGAAGGTGCCATCCAAAAGCCACAGCAGAAGCCAGATTTTTGAAGTGAAATATGTTTGAAATTCTCAAGGACGGAGCCCGAGAAGAAAAGCCTCAAAATGCCAAAGGGCAAATGTAGTTGAAGGGACAGGAGATGGCATGGGGTGGAATCCTAAGCATTGATAGAAATGGGAATAGACTGTGTAAAAGCCATTCTGAGAGTTTAAAAGAGAATTCCAGTGGTTTAAACAAGTTGTCAGGGAAATTTCTATGTCAAAAGCAATTTCTGACAGAAAGAAAATCAAGTGGAACCACTGGCCTGCACGTAATCAATCCCCAAATATATATAGCATGTTCTGAGTGAGAACCTCAGATGGTGGGATTTCAAATCTTACTATGCTGACAAACAATATGTTCTTATAAGTCCAGCCAAAGCTTTTCTAATCAGTCTCCACTCAGCTGGCTCCTCAAAATAACTAGTCATCTCCTTTTCCTCTGAAAATGCTCACACATCTTGAGAGTCATGTGCCCTTGCACTTGATCCCCGCGTGCTGATGAAATATTTAACACGAGTCAGTAATGAGCTTCTCAGATATGTTTGCATACATGTACTTGGTCTTGCAATTAGGTCATTTTGTTAATTATTACGTAAAAGATGAAATATGATTATGAAAATAACTTTCTACTCATGACAATTTGGAAGATTGTATAAAGATTGCTGAGGCCATGAATGTTTTTTACTTCCCAAGTTAGGACACAGGATTAGGCAGACAGAGCTGAAGGTGTTAATGTTACTAGTAATAAAACCAAGATTGAAATATGGAAGCTAGTGATGTCATTACTACCCACTTTCAAACACATCTTGTGGAATTTCACAGCTGTAATTGTGCCATTATCAACAGATCTGAGCAACTGGTGGCCCTGCCCGTACAGATGAACAGCCCTGTGGAGAGGTGGAAAATGTGACTGTTCTGTGAGCAGGCTGGATTTATAAGAGAAAAAGAAATTATGTGATGCAAGCCGGGTTCAGCATCTTCTCCTGAACTCATGCTTTTTTCCAGTTATCAAGAGTGGGGAAGTAGTCAGTAGGGTGAACTGTAACTGAAGTTGTTTCAGATGGAACAAGACAAGAGAAATGGAATCTCTTCAACAAATCCAAGTTATACAGATATGCATACGTATGTAAATTCTCTGCATTTGATATAGGCAAAATAACTCTCAAATATTTAGGGAAAAACATTAAAATCTAGGTGAAATGTACACTCAGACTGAAGTTCCAATTCACCTTTAAGTAAACACAACCACTAATAATAGGTAATATATTATGGGTGTCTTTCATGCAAGAAAAAAAATCATAGAATCCTATTCAGTGAAAGCCACTAGGGAACAAGTTCTTGACTCCATGAAACATTACAACACACATGAATATGTTTGAGCTGTAATAAATGATTAAGGTGTGCACTGTTTTTATCACACACCCCCTTTTCAATAATTTTTTTTATAATTAAACAATTACAGTACTCATTCCAATCACATTACACAAGACAAGACGTGGTGAAGCTTCTCAGTGATCAAAAATATCTCTCATCAAGTTTTTTGTTGCATTCTTAAAAAATTAACGTGTTTCATGTGACACCTTGAAGTCTAAGGAAAATCATCGTTGCATGATCAGCTCTGGGTTGGTTTATTCTTTCCATCATTGTCTCAGAATTTTGGGTCTGTCTTCTTTTGTTGAGTGCTAGGCTTGAAAATGAGAATTAATAAGACTTATCCTTAATTTCAAGTCATCCACGATTTTGTATTCATACAAAGAGTATTTGTTTAGTAGCTCATGCTATGCTAGTGTATTAGTCCAAAACTCCTGAGAGGCAGATGCCAATATGGGATAATACGTGCAGGACTTTATTAGGGAAAGTATTTGCAAGAGAAAATGAGGAGGGATTGGAGGAAGTTGGGTGAGCTTTTGGAGAGCGGTATTAATTCTGACCCAGAGTAAAAGTGAGAAAGAGGCAACGTTGTACAGTCTAAAGAAGACTCAGGAGACTTCAGGAAGCTCCAAATCCCCATCCTCCCTCAGGGGCAGCCCTCTTGCCTCGGGACTGGCTTGCTTTCCAGTTCCTGCTGTGCTCAGTCATGGGCTCGGAGCTGCGGGTTGGAAACAGGGCCTCAGAGCTAATGTTCCATCACTGGTGTCTTTGGCCAATTATCTTCTTCTATCATTGAAGATTTGCAAAGTACATTCTCAAGGCTACTTCAACCAGGTTCTGAAAATCAGAAAGCATACACGTTTCCTTGCTGCCTCCTCTCCTTAAATCAAGTCACCTCCCTCATGGGAATTCTCTTTGCAGAATGCAAATGTCGCCTTTCCAGAGCAGCCCATTGCCTTCGCCCCATGCTCTGGCGTCCTTGACCCCATCGCTCCAGCGATGGGCCTCCCCTCCCGGCTTTTCCGGCAGTTGCTGTTTACAGGTCTCAGAACGCTCTGCTGTCTCCTCTGCCCGTAGGTTTCTGCTTACTGAAATTTCAAGGCTTAACCAAATGTCGGCTTCTGTAAGAAATCTTTTTTTCCCTCCTGCTTAAAAAATTTTATTCTCATTTTATTGATACATGCCTGCTGTACCTAATGCTCACATTCCTCATGGGGAGCTGGTACGCATCCCTAACACATCTTAATTCTTTTTGTTGTTGTTGTTGTTGTTTTTTTCATTCCCCTTCCCTTTACTCCCTCCTTTTTGGTCTCTTTCCCCTTCTCAAATGATATATCTCCCTATTTCCTATTATCTATCTTCTATTTTTGAACCAAGTACTTTCCTATGCATTACTGTCTCACTCTGTAATTACTCCCATAATGTGCCTGTTTGCTGTCTTGATATCTCTCACCTCAGACTGTGGACTCCTCGAGAGTAGAGAGAAATGTGTTTTATTTATCAGGACTTCAAGAAGCCAGCACAGTGTTTGATCCATACTAGGTGCTAAATTACTGGGTGATGAATAAATGAATTTGAATGTGCACACTGCCAAAGAAACTTAAGAAGTTAAGACTATTGCCTGGAATATAGGGGAAACACATCATTTATTGTCTGCAAAATAAAACTCTTCTATTTATTGGAGTTTACAACAGTGTAGAACTTGGCTGAAGAAAAACAATGTTCACCCACCCTCCACACTTTGTGTCCACTAAGCGCTTTGCGGTAACAATTTATCCAAATCCTCCCCACAACCCTTTGATGACTTAACTCTCTTGCAGGGCAGACTCTGTGAGTCTGAGCATCTCTGTCATGGTGAGTGGTGGTTCTGATTTTGCTGGGGAGGAGACTGAGGCAAATGGCAGTTAAGTGACTCCCAGACAAGCCAGTAGTGAAGTTTATAACCTCCCCATGTCCTCCCTACTCTTCCTTCCAAGTCCAATTTTTCTGTGTGTCCTGGATGTGAAGCAACCTGCACTAATAATATGACTGTGTCCTGCTGATTGCGCACTCGGCCTATTACCATCAGGGATGTTCAGAAGATGGCGAGAGAAGGGGAGCGGGGAAGGCGGAGTTCTGCTAGGGCCTTTCATGCAAAGCCTATGCTATTTTCATGAGGAATTTCTTTTTTTTCATGAGGAATTTTTTAAGGAACTTCCAGGGGAGTTTCAATTACTTTACAAAACTAAAGCACTTTACTAATTTTTTAAAAATCTTGCTGGCAAGCTTACTTTACTTAATGGCTGTCTTCAATTATCTGGGTACCATGAACACCCTGTTCACTCCAAAATAGATTATAGTCAATCACATCAGTTTTTCTTTTAAATGGTATCTCCTCCTTGATTCTTTGGAGTATTGACTGCCCAGCTAATTGCAGTATAAATGCATTCAATAGGCAATGAGTTGTCTTTGGAAGGAAAATTAATAATACAAAATTGTGGTATGTTGAATGAATTTAATTTATTCATCCTATTACTTTCCCACTTAACAGGGATAATTTAAAGTCAATAGTAGTTCCACTTTAAAACCTGTGAATTCTCAGATCTTCTAATTTAATTATGAAATTGAAAGAGATGTCAAATTATCTTGAATTTACATTTGTATAAAGTAAATAATGTGCACACGACTTGGGTAATAAATGATATATCGCTGGAGTATTTCTAATTAACTTCATTCTCACATTCTAATTCTTTACTCTTAAATTGTGCAATCGTTGATATCATGGTGCTAGGATAACAGTATCCATTAGATCGTGTGTATTTTCTCCACCCCTGCTCCTAGAGCTAGAAAAGCCAGGCTGTTCTGTTGTAAACTTTTATTGGCAGGGGTTCATAATTCAGCTGTAAAATTTCATGCTGGGTTGCAATTCACTGCACAAGCCCTATGCCCTGAAGAGTTTATGTTACTACAAAAACAATTGTAAAAATCCATTTTTTTCTCTTTTTAGGTGGACCAGAAAAATGGTACACTATGAAGCAGTAGTCTTAAAAGGACAGTTTCTAAAAATTAAAGTTGGTAGATGAAATGATCTACTTGGCACTTAGCTGTAACCCATCACCCATCAAAATAACTATTATATGATAGTAAAGGAAAATTTATACTTACTACAGGTATGACTTGCTCCACCGTATTTAGAGTGCAAGAAATGTCACCTTGTTTTACTCTTTCTGAGATATATTAAATCCAGTGTGAGGTGGCTGTCATCAAGGTTGACAAGAAGTCCCAGAGAGTCAATTTGGGGTGCCCTCATCCCACGCTGGGCTGTGGTTGAACTGGGCTTATGCAGTCAGAAAAAAGAGCACAGAACACAGAGCTAGGTGCGTGCTTGCTTTTGGTCCTGGGTCAAGCAGCCAGCTTTACTGGCAGAATCAACACCACCCCTGCCACCATCGCCAGGATCAGTGATGGGCAGTCTGAGCATGCTGCCAGGCACGCAGCGTGGGCGATGGCATTCTCCTCCGGGTCCGGGATACCGCTGCCTGTGCTCACAGACACACACAGCTCCCTCACTCCTCCCTGCCTGTCCCCAGACTTGCCCTTTACCTGCTTTACAACACGGGAGGGATTGACAACACCTTGATAAACGTCCATTTTTGTAGTATTCAACCTCATTCCAGAATTTGCTTCTGATTCTGAACAACAAAAAAACTCTTTATTTTTACTTTCTCATTTGTGTGAAAGAAGGGAAAAATGAAAAGAAATAGGTGAAAGAATGCATCAACTACATGTTTTGTTTTAGTAGAATCACCCTACTACAATAAATAAAATCCTATTTTTACTTTAACATTCTCAGCACTGGGTGAAAGTTCATGAGAGGTGCATTGTGGCTTTAAATTCAGTTATCTAGCTCCTGTCTTTAGATATGGCACTGAACCCGGATCTCCTTTTCTTCATTAATAGAATGAGAGGAATAAATTATGTAGTTCCACAAAAGTAGAATACCATCTAGTTTTCAAAATTTCATGCTGACCTAAAATCTCTTGACTTATGATATACTTATAGCATAGCTTAACCATTTCTGCAGTTATATTATACTGTTTCTATATCTAGAAATTTTTAATTATCAAATAAAAATTTTATTGTGGCATATAATCCATATTTTGTTGTTGTTTTGATGATATTTATGACACTTTCTACCAAAATCAAGTCAATTAAGTAACAGGAGTATAGGGCAATTTGGTAAGACCTTTTGGACAATATAAAATTATGTATAAGTGTTGCTTTGAGGAAGACCATGATTCTGCTAAAATTTTGTTGTTCTTGTTACTGAATTATTATGAATGTGTAAAGCATTCTAAAAAATGTGAAAGTCAACATTGACTTTCTCAAAAACTCCAATAAAACTTTTTCTTTCCAACTTGATAACTTCTGACAAATCAGTTTCAAAATATCTATGACACTTCCTTGACAATTTAGTATGTTTCCTTTTCTTTTGGATGGCAAAAACAGCCTGCAATTGAAATCCTCTTGAAAACCATGCTGTTTGTTCTGGATTTGGCACTTTAAGCTTTTGATACTTTTTCCTACTTCAATAACCAGCGTGCCTTTCAAAGATATGGTAACTTCAAAAAGATAGTGCTAGAGAGGTAAAGAAAATGGATGCAGTAAGGCTGGGATGCTTTTCAAAGATCGAGAGATGGGAAGTGATAGATATTATTTAATATTAATTTATCAAATTGAACCTTCATTCTTTTGGTCCATGATAAGTGAAAAATGATGATGAGCTGAAGCATAGCTGCTGTTAACATACCCTGTAGTGCACCTATAAACAGGAAAAATGCTGAGAGAGAGAAACACTGAATGAAGGAATAGAGGTAACTAAGCCTGGGGAGAAGCCAGTCTGAGAGGCAAGAGCAAGTTAAACATCATGAAAAACCTTGATTTTTTCCCATTCGGCCTTTCCGTATAGTGGTTTATCTCTGTATTTGATCTTTCTACCTTCTATCTGTAAATGTATTCTTGTGTAGCAGGTGCCTAGAACGGTGGGAAAGGGTGCAGACTTGGGACAACGGGGAGTACTGTCTGCCCAGCACTTTTACATCCCACCAACATCCTCCTGGCCCACTGTGTTCCATAGGCGACCATGATCGGGTGCCTTACTCTCTAGTTTGCTATTGGCAGTTCTCAACAAGGAGCATCTATGGGAGATGGGAAGGTGCCTTCTGTTCACAGAACCCCCACATATGTCAGACCCTGCGCCCACAGACCACTCTCAATAGACCCTTGAGAACAGGGTGATAGACGCCTGTGCTACTAATCTTGCCATTCTGCCATCATCTGTGAGTTTTCTGTACCCTGCCCACACTTTCCTGATGGATTTTTTTAAAATACATTTTAAATGATCCTGTTTTGTGTCTATTGAGATCTTCCCTCACAAGAGAAAATTTGTGAAGATTTTTGGAAGAACTGCATGAAAAGTTACATCTTCCAGGAGTTAGGGGTGGATGGAAGAATGGACTGGAATAAAGATCAAAGGGAAAATGAGAACGGTTCAGTTAGAAAAAAAGCAAAATGTGCAAAAAAAAAAAGGAGGAAAGTATGGATTGAAGTAACAACAGAAGGACAGGATTTACTATACTACTTTAAGGTGTATAGGCTACACCTTTGCAGTTGGTTCATCATTAAAACATATTTGTCAATTAGCAAGTCTGTGGTAGTAAACATGTCAAACTGCAATCCCTTACCTTTATGTGATACTACATCGAGCAATCTACAAAATTACCACCAGGTGGCGCTCGTGCAGCAACTTTGGAGGACCCACAAGCAGTAAACAGTAAAAAAGCTGAACTGGAAATACTACTGTCAAACAGATGTTCTTGTCTTTGATGCTGTATCTAAGTTAAGGTAGGAATGATGAGGTCGGAAAGGCTAATAAATTTATTATGTGGTGGAAAAGTTATTTCTCCTTGCCCATGAGACAGAAACGCCATTATTTTTAAAGTATAATACTAGCTGTGCTTTGTTCGTTGTGACACAAAATTCCCCTAATCCTCCACATACTTCTGTTATTCTTTGTGTGATGTGTGTCTTTGGTTTTGAGCAAGGAAGAAGAGATAATAGTAGTTTCTGTAAGCTGACTGCTTAAAGGTTAGTAAATTAAAAAAAAAATCTGTTGCAGAAAACATGCTTTGGATACTGATCATTCAACAGTGAATAAAAAATGTAGACAGGGCTTTAATGTAAAGAGGTAAATGATGTGCAAAAATGGCAGTACCTGTAAACAAAGCAGACAGTTTGACAGAAGTGTTTTTCCCCCATTTTGATCAAATAGACCAGAGCATCTTTGCATCCGGCTTGTCAAAGTGCTGAATCTGTTTTCCATCTCTCTGTATCCCTGCCCTCGCCCCATCCCACCAGCCTTTCATCCAGGTCTCCTCCCCGGGATGAAATAGGTTGTTAGTGGACTGAAGTTGATAGTACAACACCTCGCTCTGCTAATAATGAGAAGCGAGACAGAAATATCTCTGGCTCTTGTTCTTTTCTTCTGTCTTCTTCTTTCCCAGCTATTAGTGCCCCAGAGACACACGGGGAAGTTGTGTTGCAGGGAAGAGGTGACATGGAAAGAAAGGATTGCAGCCGACTGCCCAGGCTGCTCTGCATGGACCGATGCCCCGGGCGCAGGCTTAGGCTCTTGGCATTGCACAGAAACGTGGCACTAATCCCCGGTAGGTAATAGATTGCTGTGTGGTAATGGCCTCAAGCGTGGGAAATTGTGAAGCCAAAAAGAATATGAGGGAAAAGAAAAGGAAGTGACTAGTACATTCCAGAAAACTCACATACATGACCTCAGTAAATCCTAATTACCCTGGAGGACAAAAGTTTTTCACTCCCATTTCACAGGTGACAAAAACGAATGGGCCAAGAGTTCAAGTGAAATGTGTATGCTGATTAAAATCTGAAATGACTGATAAAACAATCGAAAGAGGCATAGACTGAATAAAAGTGATCACTTCCTTCCCGAAAATCCACCTTTCTGTATAACAGCATTTATGTAACTGAGTTCGTTACCAAACACATGCTGTTTAAGCAGAGATTTATTGTGAAGTGAGATAAGGTGTCTGGATTTTGGATTAGGCCGATAATCTCAAAGGTCTGACAAGAAGTGGTTGCATTCGTCATGTCTGCCTGATGGGGTCATGCCCACCTGACAGACCTGGGCTGTCACACTCAAGTTTGTGCTTAGCAGGACCCTGTGCTTGCGCGAGTGTCCTGCTCTCACTATCTTTTAATATTTCATAATTTTTAATAAGTTTTCAAAAACTTGTTCCTGCAAATTTTGTGCCCAGTCCTTTGAATGGTGTCTTTCCTTCTTAGATATTTACCAGATAAGCACAGATGCTTCTTCAACTTTTATTTTTTTATTAGTACATGTTTGCTTTACACAATGATTACGTTCCCTGCAGGGAACTGGTACACGTATATGACACATCTCAATTCTTTTCTCATCCCCTTCCTCCGTCCTCTCTCATTCCTCCCTCCATCTCTTGGTCCCCATCCCATCTGCAAAAGATTTATCCTCCTATTTCCTATTATGTATCTTATTTTGTTCTATTATGTGCACAAACACACATACACATACACACACATATATGTATGTGTGTATATATATATATCTGCAGAGAGAGAGTTTCTTTTATAAGAAAAACCATGTGATATTTGAGCTTATGTGTCTGATTTACTTCAGCTTAACATTATGATCTTGAGGTGCATCCATTTTCCTACAAATGACTCAAGTTTATCCTTCTTTATGGCAGAGTAACAGATGCTTCTTTTCCTTGTTAGACTGTTTTGTAACCTTTCAAACTTCCCCAGAAGATTCTGTTTGTAAGTTATTTCCTCAGACAGACAGGCTGGGATGCAACAATTAGGTTGTAGCTTACATTACTGTTCTTTAATTAGTTGCTTCCTTTATTCATTCAGCAAATCCACATAGAACACCTGCTCTGTGTGAGGGATTTGCCAAGACTAAGGTGATTTCCTGGTTCTTTCTGGCACCACTTCCTTTAGCCTTCTGGAAAATACGGAAACCTTCTGTATCTTTCTACACCAAGCCATTCAATATTTCTGCCAAATTTCCTTTCCAAAGAATGACCTGTCAGGATATTGTCCTTTCACACAGAGGGCACCTTATTAATTTCCCCTTTGTGCTGCCTGAAATTTTCACCAGTGGCAGCCACCATGCTGCCACCTGAGAAATGAACCCCCATGGATTAGACATCATTGCCCAAGGCTAACTGAGACTCTGGCAAGTCCTGGTGGATTTGTAAAATATTAAATATGCTCCATATTCTTTGCATGTTAAAAAATCAAATCTGAGAAATCTCCTTATATATAAAATATCTGTTGCTACTTGATATTACACTCAGCACTATGCAGAGGACTTTAGTTGCAGGCCTATTTCTGAAGAATCTGTCGAAAGCCCACCTTAAGACTAAAAATATATGAATGTAAAGATAGTATACAAAGTGCAAAAAGGAAAGGCTTTTGAGCAATGCAAAGCACAGCATGTGCTCAGTGTCCATTTCAAGAATAAGCGCATCAGCAGAGTGGCAAGAAGTGAGCGAGCCTTAAATGGCTAATGCTCACACCGGATGGCACAGAGAGAAGCTATTAGACCTTTTCCAAATAATTCTGGAAGACTGTGCCGAGGAGGTGGGATTGCATGAGCTATTTGGATGATGAAAGAGAGATAACTTGGCAGAGAGAACGAAAGAGCATTCCAAGAATATGGCACAGTTTGGAATAGGCTTATGTGGGATGACTGGGTGATGGAGATATTAAGCCAACGGGCTTCAGTGGACCGGGGGCTCATTCCAAGGAAGGATTTTAAATTTGATTCAAAACAAAATAATGACTTTCTACAGAATTAGTATGGCAACTAACAATAAATTTCTAAATCCAATAGATGTTATACAAATCAAGACTTAGCTTGTGGAATACCTAGGAAAGAAGGTGTCCTGGGTGAAACTTCCTGGCTAATGAGGGAATAAGGAGTGTGACTAACAGCAGCTACTCTCAGGGAGAAGGAACAAGAAACAAATAGCTAAAATTGCTACAATAGAAGGGGGAAGGGGTTTTACCTTTAAAGAGAATGTGACTACCAGTCTTGGGCATCTTTGACTTTGCATTCACGAGGACTGAATTTCTGAGCAGAGCTCGGTGGCCTGAGCTTTGGGAAGAAGGCCCCTATCTACACTTGCCACATAGTCAGTTTCCAAACCCGAGTGAGACTGTGTTCACCTGCTGTCATAGATTTAAAACTCCTGAGAATATTTACTGCTTTTGAGACGCTTTACATTAAATGAGAAGAGAAATCATGTCCATTAGAGGCATTCAATAAGAAAAAGCAAGTAACTGTCACAGAGAGGCTCATGTGCCAAGTGATAAAATATGACAAGAAGCGTGGAAGAAGGCAATACTACTGTGGCTTCAAAAGATGAAGGACGAGCTTCGGGAGGGGCTGGTATATGGAATGTGTCTTAAAGAGGGAGTAGAATTCTGATAATTCAACAGGAAGGGCAGAGTGTTCTAGGAAAGCAGAGAACCACGCAGGAGAAATAACGGTGGTGAGAAAGTCAGTCGTGCTAGGAGAGCACTCTAGGCTGCCTGGGGCAGGGGCTCCCAGGACACCGGGAGGGAGCTGGTGCAGGAGAGGCGGGGAGGCCGTGTTGATAATGGGGAGATGAGCCCAGTTCCTTTCCTGTTGTGCATAATGAAAAAAAAAAAAACAAAAAAAACAGAGAACAGGGATTTTTGCCCAAGCTCAGGGAATAAAAGTCCACATTTTGAAAACTTTCAATAAGTTTTTTTTTTCCCCTTCCCTGATGCAACGTTGAATTGCCAGTGCATAGAAGAGGTAAATCATCCACCCTATATGATGGCTCTGATGGCACCATCGGAAGAGCTAGCAGATAATTTGTCTTTGTGAAAGGACATAAACATATTCTTGAGCTCTGCTACCGCTACCAGAGCAGGCACCTCGCGGAAGGGCTCTGGAGTGCATCGTTTGGCACATCCTGCTGCTCCGGCCATCTGCCGCACCTTACAGGATGGTCTGGCAATTCACGAGATGGCACGGGCAGCCCGACAATAGATCCATATGTTATTCTCCTCCTCCTTGCTTGAGAAATAGAACAGCCATCTTCAAGACTCCACCAGGAATCCCAAGTCACATGACTTCCTTTGTTTCCTTAAAGCCCGAAAAGTCACCATTAATTTTAAAGGGCAGAAACAAACAGCCAGTTGATCTGATGAAAAACCTGTACTGGTGTTATGCAGTTAAGAGTTAGTTTTAGAGTATAAGAGAAAGCACTCAAACTCCAGAGAGAGACAGAGAGAGAGAGAGGGGCAGAGACAGAGAGAGACAGCTGCCTAACAGGTAGCCTGGGAGAAGTGACTCCCTGCTATGGTAAAGACTCATGAGAAATCGTAATCGGCATTGCCTATTTTTGCGCTCGTGTGCAAGATCTTGTAGCCTAATGCCTTTCCACTCAAGGTCATCCACCAGCTACATCATCTGACATCTAGTTAGAAAAGCAGAATCTAAGGCCACACCCATCTTCTGAATCAAAAACTGAATTTTCACAGAACCCTCAAGTGATTCATGAACACTTTCCAAAAAGTTTAAGATGCACCAGTCTAGAAGAGTGTACACAGAAGGGTTCTGCCTATTTAGCTGTGACTATTCTGGTCAAATAATCTTGATGTAATAGAAGTGGGGCTCTTCCTATACCATGCAAGAATTTATATATGGTGCTTACAGAGTTCTTTTTAAATTGCAAACTTCATACCTTGAATATTTTTGTTAGTAATAACTGAGTTCGTAGCATTTGTCAAAGGGATCAGAACACTTAGAACTAAAGGAATGCCCAGTGGGTTATTTTATCAGCTCTCAGGAAGAAAGCTTTGAAAAGATTCTCTCCTGGCTCCCTGCTCTTGTGGGGGATTCGCATGGAGTTGACCATTTCTTGATTCAGGACACTTAAATCTCTGCTTCTAGGTTTAATCATAGAAGAGGCTGTGAGTGTGCATGATTTACTTGTTAACCTTATTAACAACCGCTGTGCACTGTGGCCCCATCTACTAACCTGAGTGTCAGATGTGGGCTCAGCATCTTCCGTGATGGTAGCTGCTGTTCCTCCCCCATGGACTGAGTCTTTCTGCATACTGTATTAAAGAGGGGTGCTAATCCCACTTTGGAAGAGAAGAGTCTCTTCCTGCTTAGGGTTTGAATTGGAAGTGAATTCCCTATTTGCACAGTACCATGATGCTTCACACAATACCACTTACTGTCCCCCATGCAGCAGTGTTCTGGACACTACTTCTTAAACAGTTTATGACCAACATTATCTGGGTTGCAGTTGCTCATATGGAAAGGAGAAGACAGTTTGAAACTTGAACAAGAAGAACAAAAACCCCTGCTAGGCTTCCAAAATGTCCACCTAAGTTTCAGCTTTTAATAGAAAACACTGACTAACAGGGACCGTATTTTTACATCGTTAAAACTGTATGTGTTTAGCCAAGAAAATGAAAGAAGACTTAAGAAAAATTAATTCAGTCTCTTATGGAGTGATTCAAAATAGGATAACAAATTGTCAATTAATGAAGCACACAGACAGGAAAGGTGATATAGATAATAAAAGGAGGATTATTCAGAGTATTATTTTTAATTCAAACTGTACAGAATGATTTTAGCATTAGTCCTTTTGTACTAATATTCATATTAAAGAAAATAATTTGTTTTCTGAGAACACATATGAAACCTAGAAGTATCCAAGATATATAAACCAAGTTGTAAATCATTCTCAGATCTAATCTTTTGACTATATGAGCTACAGGTAGAAATCTAAGAAGTGACTTTTCTTGACCTTCTCAACATTCAAACTATTTGGAATCATTCTGCTTTAATATCGTCCACACAACAAAAAAGTTATAGGTGTAATTTTCATATATGTATTTACTTGGTCTACCACTATTTCATGGATTTGAAGATATAATCTTTAGATGCTAAAGAAAAATAATTGCCACTCTTGCAGAGCTTACATTTCAGTGGAGTAAGTAACCCAAAAATAATCTCCTTATAATTCTGACAAAGATAATTGGCAAAAGAAAAATTAGCATCCCAGTAAAATATGTTAACATCTGGAGAATAATGAAATTATGAGCAACAAGCATCAATGAAATCATGCCAAATTCAAATGATAGCTGCTCTTGGTAGACTTCCAGAAGTAACGATTAAAGGAAGATATTAGCCTTAAACCCAGTATGTCTTCTGTGATGGCCATGGAGGCGTTATGTCAGGCTCCATTCACGAGGGATGGACAGATGCCAGGGTATTCCACAGGAACCTAATTGTTCTTCTCTGCCAGGAAATCACTGCAGCATGACAAATCCCGAGGATCAAAGTGCCCGAAGACAAGAATTCCTGTAGCAAACTCGTATTGCCTTAGGGTTCTGCTGTAGATCACCCAAAATACCTTGGAGTGGGCAGTGCCTCTGACAGAGGGCTTGACTGAGATTCAACACCATTTAGCCGTATGACCTTGGGCAAGTTACTCATGACTTTGAACCTCAGTTTTCTTATTTGAAAAATGGATATTATAATGCATCAACACAAGATTAGTGAAAAGAATATATATATTTATATATATATGTAATGTTTAATACCTGCTACATAGTTATGTGTGTAACACATGTTAGTGTATTGCCTCTATCTTAAAGTTCTCATTAGGATTTATAAAGTTTTATCTCACAAGTAAACACAGATTTTTATATTTTGCCTTTATAGTAGTGCTCATTAAACCTTGACCCCCCTCCAAGTTGCATTTCTTATACATATTTGGAATTTTGTTCACAAACTGATGGAATGATTATTTCAAATACCATTTGTTGGCTTCTGTCAGCCACCAGCCACTGGCGCGCACACCCTTGTTTATCTACACAGTAGTCCCTGTTTGTAAAAGGACTTATAATTATTTTGTTACATTTTATTCTTATTAGAAGTAGACATGGAAAGTTGAAATAAGAACATAGGTAAAGCCCAGCAATAACAATAGCCATTTTCATAAATGCAGTGTAAGATAAACAAAGAAATGTTTAGATATGCTGAAAGGAGCTGATTCTTAGCCTCTCTCGTTGTGCCTAATAAGGTCAAGAATGTGAATAAAAGGGTGGAGCGCAGCTTTAGAGGAGATCAGCAAAATACTAGATCAATTTTAAAATTGTATCTGAAAGGTCAAGTTAGGAAATAAATATACATGTACATGTATGCTTGTGTGTGTTTCCTGATAAAGTATTCCCTCTCCCCTGTCTGTGAACCTATAGATCTATTGTTCATTTTCTACATGTATTTGTTAAAAGCGTTGTATATGTAATTAAGTAGTTGTCTCTATCGACTCGCTTGTAAATTTTTGCTCATTTCTCTCTAAACTTGTCCAAAATATACATGAGGAGAAGTAGCAAATTATTCTACTCTCAGCTTCAAACCTCTGTGAGCAATTGCCCAGGGGGCTACAGATACTTGTTGGGCACCTAGTATGTTCTAGGCAGGATACCCCCAAGGACAAATCCCCCACTAGAGTTAGCAGGGAGGTCTGGCATGGATGTGAACAGACTGAAAAATGAGTAAGATAGGAGGCCACTGGATCTTCAGATCTGAAACCATTTTTTTAAGCACTTTAGCCTAATTCTCTTTCTAGCACGTGCGGGTTTAGGCTCGCATAGAGACGCGTGTAAAGGAACCGGGCTCTGCTTCTCAAGGTGGAGCCCTGCGCCTCTCTGTGTACATTGGCACAGACTGCAGGCCTTGGAAGGTGAAGGTGGCTGCGTGCCACTGGTGGCTCGCATGCTGTTCCTAGATGCCAGGCATTAGCCCTTCTCCAACTCCGAAAAGTGCACACTGTAACAAGCTTCTCCTCCATAGCCAGGTGCTAAATTAGAGCCTTCTCTGCTCCTGTGTACATTTTGACCACACTTAGAAGTTCTGCTGAGATACTTTTCTATGTGCACCTTGAACGCTTGCTTCCTGATTTCACGGTGATGCCTCGAATTCATTGGCTAACATTGAAATCTTTATTGTTATAACCATGGATTACTGCAATCCAATAGACCTCAGGCTCAAATTCATCATTTTTCTACAGGATGAAGTTCATGGAGAGAACATGAGCGAGAGATAAGAGAAAATGAACCGCAAAGGTCTTGTCAGGAGCTTGGGCTTAATTCTCCCTCTAGCACGTGCAGACTTTCACTCGTGTAGAAGTCCATGCAGGGGAACCAGGCTCTGCTTCTCCGCGTGGAGCGGTGTCATCTATTCCTGACCCAGATTCATTGTTCATGAGTTCTATTTGCTACATCAGTTAGTGACGCAACCAAAACTCCACACGCAGAGGATGAACATCCCCTCTCTGCCTCGCGCCATGTATCATAAACAGAGCCAAATTTCCAAAATACTTTGTCCAATTTTTGTTGCCTATTATTTAATTCAGCTGATACTGCCTTTAGCATAATTCCTTTGTCTCCACTCAGCCATCCTTGCACCCCCCTACCCTTTCCTTCTTAAACTCCCTCCTGTAACCAGGACTAGATGTGGATTCCGGAGAGTGGTGGTGCCATTACTCTGTTTGTAAGCAGCCTGGGCCAGACCTCCACGTGTGTGACAGACATCAGGGCTCCAAGACGTGGCCTTGTCCCTTCCTTAAGTGCTTCCTTCACTTCTCCAGCTATGCCTCCCTTTTGTCAACTCATTTAAACTGGTGCCATCATCACTCGAGTGTGTCTTGTGTCTCCCAACAGTAAATTTTTTCACAAGCAGCTCAATTTTGCTGAAGCGTTACTCTTCCCAGGACATATACCTGTCAAAGTTGTGTTCAAAATTTAAAACCTAGTTTATCTCAGCTCCTCTAACAGTCCTTCTTCAACTATGACAGTAGGATGTACTAGAAGTAGTTTATCCCTACCTGCCTCCAATCCTCCTGCTTTGTTTTTTTATATTGAATATAAAAGCCACCAGACTTCATCCTGCCCATTCCTCAGACCCTTCTCTGCCATCCCTAATAGCCACTTCTCTGAAAAATTGTGCAACCTACACTTTTTGCTTAATTGATGAGCAACATTTGACACACGTTATCAATTTCTTTTCCTCTTAATATTGGTGCTCTGGATGCCATCCAGTCATGATTTTCCTCCTACCTTTTACCCCTTTCTTCTGTCTTTATGTGTTTCTTCCTCATGTTTCTGACAGTTCAATCATCGAATGTGTTAGAACTCAGTCTTTGGATTCTTTCTCTATGTTACATCACTCTCGGTGGTTTAACAGTCTCATAGCATTAAATTATATTTAAGCTGATAGCTCCCAGTTTTCCATTTATAACCCAGAACTCCCTCCTGAACTCCAGGTTCATCCTTCCAGTGGCCTTCTTGACATACCCAGTTAGAGGGCTCACAAGGATCTCTGTGCCTCTTCCAGCACACATCCCAAATCCTTGCCCCAGCTGGTCCGGTGAGCTCTACCCTCAAAATGGATCCAGCATCCTAACACTTAAACATTTCCATCTTTATCTCCAAGCTATCATCAATTTTTGCTTGGATTGCAATAGCCTTTTAATGTGATATTTTTCTTTACACTTTTCAGTCTATTCCGCAGTAGCCTGAGCATTAGCGCTAAAATGTAAGTCACATCATTTACATCTCTGTTGAGAACTTTTAGCTTCCCGTCTTTCTCAGAAAGAGTCAAACTCTTTACATACTATTATCTATAAAGCTCCAAAGAACATAGCTGCAGCTACACGTCTCCTCTCTCTAACATCTTTTTTTCTCACCAAATGTCCTACGATTCTCCTTCATTCTCTTGGCTTCCCCTATACTAACATCTTAGACCATTCTTAGAACATACCAATCACATCGACATACTAAACCTCAAGGGTTTTGTTCCCTTTTGCCTAGAAATCTTAAGATACTGCTTACATTTTCTTTGTTCATCTTCTCAGATACCTCTCACTGAGGGTTTGTCTAATCTCCCATATATAATTGCAGTCTCACTCCCCATGCTCTCTGATCCACTCCTTAACTTTATTTTTCTCCAAAGAGTTGACAAGTTACCACTGTTTGATATTACTTCTTTCTATGTATAATATCTATCGCCTTTCATCTAGCTACTGTTATCTATCTATCTAGTATTGTGTGTGTTGTCTATCTCTCCTGTGAGAAGGTATGATCCATGGAGACAATGCTTTTGTCCTTTGCTGTATGCCTGATATTTAAAACTGTGTCTGATATACACTAAGTATTTGATAAATATTTATTGGAAGAATGATGAAGTGGATAATTGAAATCAAAATCTGGCTACCATCCTTGCCATAGATACCCTGATGTGATAAAATTCGAACTCATATCATGTGGCTGGGGATCCAGTGGCAGAGACTAAAAGACAAAGGGACCTTGAGGGGAATACATATGTACGTAATGTATCTAATGGCGCAGAGTGTGGCTCGAAGTGCTTTTTGGTTTGTTTTGTTTTTGTTTTTGCTTTGTATTTTGTGTTTTGGGTGCTGGGGATCGAATTTAAGGCCTGTGCTTGCTAGGCTAGAGCTCTACCACCGAGCTAAATCCTCAACCTTTTGGAGTGAGTCTAGCAAGAATAAATATTAGAAAGCCTGAGAGAAATTAAAGCAATTGGTTGGTGTGGCATAAAAGAAAAAACAATGTTCCAGGAGGCAGAAGATACATATGTGGAATCTGAAATTTTGTTACTGCAGAAATTTTGTTACTGATCAAGCTCCTAATCCTATTTGACTTCCATTTCTTATCCACCCAGTAAAGAGTGGTGAGTAAGCTTGTCTCTGAGATCATTCCCACACCTAAGATTTTGTTCAAGTCTATAAATTTCTGTGAAAGGAAGAACAAAATAGAGGGAGAGAGACAGGAAACATGGGAGGGAGTGGTAGAGAGACTGTCTTTGGAGTATTCATATTCCTACCAAGAAACAAAAAGAATCAGATAAATTGGCGTACAAAGACAATTGCACAGAAGAGCTTATTTGGATGTGATTAAATGACCTAGGAGAAGTTGCTTTTATACTTGGGTGTCTCAGCATTCTAGAAAAGGTACTTGGTTTATACCAAGTTCCACATTCTTTGTTTTTGTTTTTGTCTTTGACCAATCCCTCTACCCTCTCTAAGGACTGGAGCTTTTCTTTTCTGAACCTCACGTTGAGGGTATCGGGCCTTCGTAGGTCCTGTCAAATGAAGTTGTTCCTTTGTAGATAATTACTAAAATATAAGCTGCTGTGGGTTTTGTTGGAATGCTTTAAAATGTATTTCCTCTAGACATTTAAATATTTTATTTGAGCAATATAGATTCATTTTGTGTCACTATGTAAGGGGATTCTAATTTAGTGATCGTTTAATAAAATTATTTTAAAATACATACCCACAGCTTGGAATGTTTTACAATATGCTGAGACATTTCAATATACTATAGATTGTAAGTCTTTCTTTCTCATCATCTGCCTTTAAAATTTGACGTAATTTTATGTAAATGTAATTTTTTATGCCAGGTATGTGTGTGGCATTTTATTTTATTTGAGCTGATTTCTTATGAACAGGTGTACTCTTTTATCTACGGCCACGGCAATTTTCTGACTACACTTAGCCATTCTGTGCATAGTATTTGCTCAGATAGGTTTCTCCTTAGGTGCGAGTGAGGCAGAATATGAATTCCTAGCTGTACCAAAAAAGAACATGACACTGTGTTTCTAAAAGCACAGCCACATATGGTGTCAAGCTAACAGCTCAAAACTATGGTCCAATTAGCTGAGGACACTGCCGAGGAGGTCAAAGATCCCATAAAGCTAGTAAAGACACTGAAGTTGGACAATCAAAAGAATTCGGAGGAATGATCTGGGGTCATAATGATTACCTCCGGAGCCAAAGGGAGCACTCTAAGAAAGAAGATACAAAGTAATGTTCAAATTGTCCTTTATAAAGCTTCTCACCAAGTCTAGTTACATAGCAGAATTCAGGCTTCTGTAAAATTTTCCACAACATTTCATTTTTTATCTTTAGGGATTTTTCCCTCCAGAAACCAGGTAAACGGGACTTGCAGATGGAATGCTTTTGTTGATTATTTTTTCAAACTGGAAAACAGAGATCAGAGCTGAAAAAAGTTACCATAAAGTGAACTCGCAGGAACCACCCCCATTCTGTCTAAATGAAAACTAGATCATTTGACACCCCCAGAGTAAAGGTAAACTACAGAGTACATTCACAAAAAGGATGCGGATGGAATACGAGACACAGGGCTGAAACTACTATTAATATCTTGAGGTTTAAAATTGCTGAGTGGCTAAGATCTGTTGTGGTTCACTAAGGGACACCGACCTGTGTTTGAACCGAGGCTCACTGATCTCGACCTAAAAATGTCATGGTAATAAACGACTCGCAGGGTAGCAGTAAATCATAGACATTAAACAAACAAATCATGGTACACTGTCAGTTTCTACTTTGAAGAATTTAAGTCATCTTCACTATGATAGACAAAAAAAAAAAAAAAAAAAAAAAAAAAAAAAAAAAAAAAAAAAAAAAAAAAAAAAAAAAAAAAAAAAAAAAAAAAAAAAAAAAAAAAAAAAAAAAAAACCCAATCAACACTATCCTTTTGACACCGAATAGCTGAGCAGGCTCCACACCAAACTACCTTCCTTCTAGGCTTTACTTTTCCATTTGTTTTTATAATTCAGCTTTTTATTTTGTGCCTCTCTGCTTAGTTTAACAGCATTAGTGATTGTACTTTTAAAAAACACGATGTCATGTTCTTTTTAGGCACAGTTAGGAAATTATTCCGTTTTAGTAAAACCTCAGGAGAAACCCATTGAGCACACACAATGTACAGAATGGCCAGCTAAGTATGGAGAAGATCTTGCCGTGTCCTCGATGAAAGAGCATACTGCCCTTCTAAAGAACTAAATAAATGCCACGCACACTTGCCATGGAATATCATATCTTGAATCTCATAAAACAAATGAGAAAAGATAATTCAGTGTCTTCTACCCACTCTTTGCTAGATAATAATCAGTTTCAAAAGCACACAAATTCACCATCACAAGTTTTCAGTCCATGCACACGAGTCTGGTTCACCACCTGTTTTCCCAGGGGTAATGTCAGGCGAAAACCCTCTGCTTAGGTTTGTTTCTTTATTTCTTTTCTGTGTGACCCGTGGCAAGATTTGCACTGCCCTCGCTATGGAAAGTGGGGATCCCCCACTGCTTATGATTATTGAGGTTCTTTGAGGCAGGGCGTACAATCTCAGACAAGCTGTGCCCCTCAATTACAAGGGCTAGTTGAATATGATCCTTGTTTTACAAGTACCTTATTTTCCAATATGTAGTGTCTACATTCAATTATCAGGCATTATTGGAAACACAAAGGTCACTTCTTACCTCTCAAAAGCTCTTAAAGCAAACATGTTATTGCCTCGTGTATACTTTGGGCTTTAAAACCTTACCATTCATTTTCAGGAGACTATTACCATCATCACTGTTCTTTTTCAACCTCATAGTATAATGGAAAATGTCCTGATCCAAATACTGAATAAGCCAACTCAGTAATTCAAAAGGAAAATGCTGAGTTTTAAAGATTGCAATACCAAATGATGGGTTCCATTCTCTGTCTCCTTTGTCCCCGCCCCTCACTTCAATGTCAAACGCTAGGGCCTCCCTCTGCTGGCATGAAAATTTGAACTACAGAATAAGAAGCCAGTCATTATTTTATCATTTAATATTAATTATAATAGTATTAGTTATGATGAACTAATGTTATGTTATGTAGCTTTCAAATGTATTCCCAAAGGACTTTGATTATAATTTGCCATTTTATTCATGTTCAATTATTTTAAAGTGTTGCTGAATTAACAAGATCCACTTAGCCTTAATTACTACTTACCTCATCAGGTTATAGCTATGACACGCCTGAGCTATAAAGTCGATCTGTGACAGAGTGAGATTGGCGCCATCACGGCCACAGCTGACATCCACGCTCAGTTCTGTGGGGTGACAGTTCTAATCAAGCAGGCACTTCTCCATTGTCAGTGATGAAATATGAGCCAGTTCACAGGAAGAGAAGTGGGATGGGCAGTTGTGGCTACTGAGAACTCCTCTCAGTTGCTTAGCTAAATAGTTTGTCAATCTCTGCAATTATGTAATAGAACATTCCCTGTGTTACTCCTTCTGAAGACATGGATAGTACTAGCTCTGTTTCCTTTGTGTCTTGGAAAGGTAGATAATTCACTCTCTTGCTGGCAGCATTGTTTTTAATGGAATACACTCTGCCTAAATGCCGTGTGGCTGTGGTTAGTTCTTGATGGCACTACTACATGCTGCTTCTATGAGTTCCTTCATCTCTTATTTTGAGCTTTTGCTTTTTTACATGAATACTCACTTTGGATTCTCCTTTAGATCCTATCAACATGCTTTTGCTTCTCCATTTGAGATTTACAAGATACTTTGTAACTCACATCAAATTTTCTGATCTTCTCATTTTATCATATCTTACAGACTTATGACAACCGATCACCAAGTAATTAAAAACTAGCCAAGTCACCTAGAGTACTTGCCTGGAGATCCTAGTAGTAACATGGTTTGGTACAGCGAACCTATTATATCCCTACTGTGTGTCCAACAAAAATGTCTAACATTACCCAGAAAACTAAGAGACACAGCCTCTGCTAATTCACATGAACAGGACCGCATGTGGGCTTTAGGAAAGCAGTTATATTTAAAATTTAATAGAGGTTACCCAACAGAAACCCCCAGATTTTATCAAGTGTCATCCCAGTGAGTACAATGACATTAATCAGAATTCTATTCACCAATGTTGAGTAGGATCCATGAAGATTTCTGTAGTTTTAGAAAGGAATGCTATATGTGGGCCTGTTAACTGAGTGGAATTATAAACTGAGAATTTCCCAACCATCCCATCTTCTACTTTCTGACTCAAGGATTTAATTCAAAGGAAAAATGAAGTAAGATGGCCTGCAGCAATGTTCTCCCTTTTATCTATCCTATCCATATTGTGCTACTTAAATTTACTATTCTCATACCAAGAACTTGCTGAGCAACTGGGACTGTGGACTTTAATATTTCTCTGAACACTGATAATGAATAACTTGAGCAGGGGATTTCTTTTATTTTGTCATCAAAAGAAAAGGATGATACATTTAATCATGACATGAAAAAACATGCATAAGCCCCACTCAGAGCAATAACATTTTTAGAATAACAACCAGAGTAAGATTTTATAACTAATTGTCATGTTTATTAGTATCAGATACGTGAATATGTAAACATATAGATAAGCATACACTAAATTTGTTCAGGTACTAATAAGAAACAGAATCGATGTCCAGTCATGTGGTTCAGATTATAAATTTATTTTATTTTATTTTATTTTATTTTATTTTATTTTATTTGTTTGGTGCTGGGGATCGAACTCAGGGCCTTGATGCTTGGTAGGCAAGCACTCTAACCACTGAGGTAAATCCTCAGCCCCCAGGTTATAAATGTATTAATCGCTGATATTATTACATGTTACAAAGAGCCGAGTGTAGTTCAAGTATTTTGTTGAAATTAACCTCTTTGATTCTCTCAATGACTAAATGATGCAAATTACTACTCACATTTTACATTTGAGCAACTGAAGCAGTAAGTGATTTCACTGCCTTAATGTCATGAGACCAAAACTTGATGAGGCCAAGATTTTAGTTAAAATTAGAGTGGCCCAGGTTCTGAACCCTGATAAGATACTCCCCAGTTTTCTTTTTATATATTATAAACTGAATTGGTCTTTATGTATCTGCAGTCATGTGCTTTGCTTTATTTTCATTCTTTGTCTCAGAATTTTCTTATAAAATATCTTGGAAAATTTATTTTCCCAGAAACACCAGAGAAAAACATATTTCTACACTTTTGTCTCATGGTTTCAAAGTTGGTCAATGAAATCCTTAGAAATATGCTCTTTATGCGTTTGCAATATACTCATTCTGTGAGTTAAACTTCCTGCCAAAGCTCATGATAAAATTTGCATTAATACAGAAGGAATTTGAAAATACTCTTTAAATAAAAAAAAAAAACCTCCAAACTTCCAGACTTTGGTTTTGTCATCCGTGTTCCTTCCACTTTACTGAATTCTTCCTTATAGGAATTATTGAATGGCAGCTGGATACTGAGCATGCCTGCACCTTGGCTTTTCCTTCCTTCATCTCTCTCCAGGATGGCTGCTCGGATGACTTTCCTTTCTCACCTCCCTAATGCTGACTTTCCGCCTCTTTGAATCTCTTCATTGCTTGTCCTTTTTGATATGACCTTCTTGAACACTGAAACATCTCCTCTGGTTCAAAAACCTCTATTAATTCCACTTAGCCTTGCTCCATCCAGGCTGCCAGCCAGCTTCTCAATGACTCTTTCCTTTTTTTTTTATTTTTCTTTTTTTTTATTGTTAGGGCTTCTTTCTTGCTGGCCTGATATTTGAACAGCTCAGCTCTTAGAAAATATGAAGCTCTTCATTTTATTAAAAAACAAAAACTAGAGATGTGTTTTAAGGAGTGTTCTTGTGTCACCGTGATGAAGTACCGTGAATAGGATTCTAATTAATTTCAGTTCTGAATGCGGCAGCCCTTTCAATGGTCTTCAAATTGATCCAACATATTCTATCCCACTTATCACAAAACTTGACCTTGGAAAAACCACACTGAACAGTAATATTTTACATAAGCCTTTGACTAAAAAAAAAAATAAGCCTTTGACTGGCATTGTAATTATCATCTTCTAAAGAGTACACACCAATGGTAATAAGATTACAAACATTTGTGCTGCAGGAGGGAGAAAAGCCTGGTGAGAAGGGCCATCATCAGTCACTGAGAGGCTATAGTAACTAGCCCCGTTAACCAATCTTGGGTAAACATAAGAATTTGGGTGAGTGAGTGACTGAGTGTGTGTGTGGAGGGGGGTGATACCGGGAATGGAACCCTGTATCTTCACACTGAGGTACATACTCAGGGCTTTTTCAGTTTTTATTTTAAACCAGGGCCTCACTAAATTTCCCAGGCTGGGCTCCAGCTGACATCCTCCTGTCTGAGCCTCCCAGAATGATGCCATCGTAGGTACCTGCCACTGCGCTAGCCCTGACGTGAGAGTTCTGTGTTGGGAGTGAGTCCGCACTGGGAGAGAAGACTATTTGCTAGCCACATTAAAAAATAAACATGGATTGCTAAAGCTTGCATCATTTTTAAAGCATCACATCCCAAAGATTTAACAGGATAGCAACCGTAACGTTTATTACACTTATCACAATCGTTCCTCTTCTACTTTAATGCATTTGACTTATTTCAGTTCTTTGACATCCAACTGACATTCTTTGATGACTGAGATGCAAAAATGAAATTACAATATTTCATTTAAAATAAATCTTAAGAAACATTTTTAAAGTTGGAAATCTCTAACATAATTCTTGAGCTATTTGCATGCCCATCAGCGCAATGAGACAGTCTTCCGTGCATCATTTCAGTGATAGGTACCTGAAGTGATCTGGCTCACTTCCCACATCAGTACAATCTCTGAAGGGGCCAATTTTTAAAGTCATGTATTAGAAGCATCATTTACAGATTGCAGATATGATAGAAATTTTTAAAGGTGCAATTATGTCATTAACAAATTATCCAGTTACTAAGTTGACTCATCAAGATAATGAGAAAAACTCAATGATGAATATAATTAGAGAAAGAAGTTAGCACCATATAAGAAATATTTTCATAATTTAAGTGAATCTTATAAAGATAACCTGTACAAATCTAGTCTTTTAGGTACCGTGTATAATTTTTATTTCTAATAATTTAACACAAATGAAAGAAAATGAGAAACTATGGAATTAATATTTATGATTAAAATAGTTCCAGAACAAGTGGAGATTATATTTAAGCAAGTCCTCATTGCATAATGATTTAAGCCTTCATATTATCAGCATCTTTAGTGACTGTAACGTCTTTGTCATACTGTTAATGTTAACTGTGGAATCTTTCATGGCAATATACTTTACCCAGATTCCTCTGCAGCCTCTATTCCCCCACCATCTGGAATCTTTTAGCAATGGATGATTTGGTGCTATATTAAGCTTTTCTGATCTTTCAGATTTAGAACTTTTTGTTTTGTCTTGTTCTGGTATAAACACAAGTGATAATTATTAACTCCAGAGGACCTTGTTTCAATGTGAAGATTCCTGGGCCTACTTTTCCCATGTTGAATGCTACAAGTTAGTTTCTGTATGTCCCAAAGTCTAAACTTTAGATTATAAGGGAACTCATGTGTTAGCCTCTTTCCAGTCCATATTTTAATATGGTAAAATAGCATATTCGAGTAAGAACCAGAAGAAGAAATTAACTTTCAGTCCAAATTTCCTTTCAAGTTTAGCAATTCATCTTATTAGTTTTCTTGTGTCTGTTGCTGACTCTGAATTAAGTCTTAAATGAATTACTCCAAATGCTTTAAAACTTGGAAAAGGATGCTGCAAATATTTAATATGATACTCCTTTTTGATCATGTATAAAGGGACTATACACACATACGAACACACGTTTACACGTTACAGTCATTAATTAAAATACATATGGAGTTCAGTCCGACATCTTTGGTTGTGAATTAAAGTTGCTTAGCATTTATATGGAGATATTTAAAGTTTCAGGATTCATGTTTAATCCTTATTAACACAGGCCAACATATAAAAACTTACCCTAAAAGTGATTTTAAAAATTACGTCCCAACTAAGTAGATACAAGGAAAGTTGTAATCACATTAAATAATTAAAATAATAATATTGATCCACACTTCCTCAAATAATAATGTCATCAACATTTTGTAAAAATTAAGCCTCATACATTCCTTATTTGAAAATTAATTAATAATTCATTGAATACTGAGACCTGTACAGTCAACACCTTTAACTGGTTCTTAGGATGAATTTAATCCCTTTGTCTTTTAATTCAATCACTAGAAAATTCTTTCATATTTTATTGACTTGTATTTCAACTGTTCTCATTTTAATTTTCAATAAATACATCTTCCTTATTATTTAAATAACTTATAATACAAACTTTAAAAATAATTTGACTTCTATGACTCTATGAAATTAAAAGAGATATTTAGATAGTGTCTTTCACTTAAAAAAGAAATCACATAAAGAAAAGAAAAATTTTATCTGGTTTATTTTGAAGTAAGACACAATTACTTCTACAATTTTATTAGGGAGATTTTTAAAAATATCACATATATGACATAAAATCTGAATATAAAGTCCTTAATATTTTCATTAACTCTTTAGGTCCCACTCCTCACTATGTAGAACTCTAACTGGACTCAAACTTCTCTACTGAGAGATAGAAAATGATCCTGTGGAAATCTCATTTTTCCAACATAGAATGGGAAAAATCTGCTTTGACTCTTCCAGAAAGCACCCAGATTAGTTTTAACTTAGTTAACAATGAAAACAAGGGTGAAAAGATAGTAAGAATATTACTTATTTGCAAGTGTCTTCATCTCTTTACCAATAAGGGGTTTTTTTGGCCAGGTTAATTTGCAGTAATTATTTTTAATAAATAACTAATTCCTCCTCAACTCCCTATAGTATCTCTGAAAGCTAAAAGTTAAAAAATAAATTCCAAGAAGCAAATTTTCTCAGCAAAGGAAAGGCTGTCTACTTCTTGAGCAGGTAGGGATACCAGGACAGTTCTCTGCCTAAAATAAATTTTCTAATACCCTCAAAGGATATCACTGTCACTATCACAAATACTGATAAAAGCAGAAATGACAGCAATAATATAACCTCCTCTTGAGTGCTTGCTATATGTGAGGCAGTCTACTAAGCATTTAGCATCTCCATTATTACTTGTGATTCCCGTAAAGGCACTATAATACAACTCTCATCAGCTTCACTGCACAGATGAGGGTGCTGAGGTTCAGGACTGCTAAGAAATTGGTCAGAAGACATTCAACTAGTAAGTAGCACAGCAGTTTTATAAACAAAGTCTGCTTAAAGTCATTTCTCTGGAAATGTGTTCTTTGGGAGTTACAGGGAGTTCTTTGTTTTATTATTCCCTACCTCAATGCTAATACCCTATCATTACAACCTCACTGCTAGAAAATAAATGAACAAATTAATTTCTTATTAATTTTCCTTTCTAATTGTTACAACCGGGAAATTTAAGCATTCTTTGGAGAGTAGATTTTAGGATAGGTTTATTTTGTTGTATTTTGCTATTGGGTAGAAGGTGAAGAGATTAAATCCAGAGATTGGAGTCTTGTAAAGCAGTCTTGTAAGACTACCTTGGGAGAGGATTTGCAGATACGGAGGCAAAGGATGACTGAGAGAGACAGAAAAAGTCCACTTGCTTTATAGATTCGCTATGTGGAAACCTTGGCTGAAGGCCAATTTCTAATTTATTTTCTAGATTCAATCTCATTACTTCAAATGTTATATGCAACTCTCTGCTTGTTGTCAATTGGCCAAAACAAAAGAGTTAGGAAAAACCCCTCCTGCCTTTGGTGCCCAAAGACAAGAACTAGAGTATTGGTGAACATTACCATTGAAGAAGTTACCGTTGGTACAAATAAGAAAAAAATAAAACAAAAGTATATTCAAAGACAAAAAGAATGTTTGAAATGAATTAAAAGCATATACATAACAATAAGTTTTAATACATTTAAAAAGGGCTGGGGATTTAGCTCAGTGGTTAGCATGCTTTCCTGGCAAGCACAAGACCCTGAGTTCAATCTCCAGTGCCAAGGAAAAAAAAAATGTTTAGAAATACAGCAGAATATCTTTATAACACTGAGTCACTGATGATTTTCTTAAAAAAAAAAAAAAGGAAAAAGTGACAATAGCACTAGCAGTCAACATTGATAAATACTATTACATTAAAATAAAATACCTCTTTTAAGACAAGACTGTTTTAAAAAGAAAAAAATTGTAAGCCACATCCAAGGTTAGAAGCAACTCATATGGCCAAGAATAAATTAATTTCCAGAGCACATAAACACTTTTAGGAATCAATAAGAAAAAAAAAAAAGCAACCAATCCAATACACAAATGGACATAAATATGAGCAGATTGTCCGTAAGTGAGAAATGGGGAGAGGGCATGACTGCATGTAGAATGCTCAACCTCAACGCCATTTGTAATCAGGAGAATGCAAATGCAAGTGAAGTGAAGTACTATTACACACCATCTAGAGGAAAAAGCTAAGTTTGACACATCAATATAGCAAGTCTATGAATAGATGGGAATCTCATTTATAGCCATATTAGGTGTATAACTTTAACTCAATTACTTTACTTAACAATTTGAATCTGTGTAGTAAAACTGAAGCTATGTCTAGCTACAAACCCAACTTTCTACCCCTTTTCATTTCTCCACTTGAATAAGTATACAAGTAATACTATTTAAAGTTATTCTTTGTCGCAGTGTTGAAAGTATTCTTGGTCGAAAGGATGCAGCCATTAGAATCAATTCCCTGAGAAGCATACTTCTCAGTGGCAGCCATCGTGTTTGCTTAGTTGACCGCGATGCCATCACTTAGAGTGTTGCGTGGAATATGGCAGGTGTTCAAACATATTTAATTAACTAAATAAATAACTGATGAATGATTAGTATACTATGAAGGATCTAAAAATGAAGGAACCAAAGTTTTACACACACACACACACCCCCACACACACACAGGGAGAGAGACAGAGGAAGAGAGAGAGAGAATCTTCACATTGAGTGAAAAAAAGTAAGTTATATTATGCATAACTATAAAATCATTTGTACAAATTATACAACATAAAATGCTGCACATTGCTTAGAGTGATATTATGTGTGTGTGTGTGTGTGTGTGTGTGTGTTTGTGTATGCCAGTAATACAATATGACAAGAAGGACAGATAAATTCAGGAAAGCAGGTACACCTGAGATGAGAGGAAAGTTTAAGGTCACTGAACACAAAGGCAGTTGTAATTGTAATTTTATTATTTTTAAACCAATAACGCAAACTATTAGAATTTTAGAAATCTGGATATTGCACTGTATCCTAACTTTCTAAAATATTTCCTATATTTCTCTTTGTATGAAATATTTCATGATAAAATTGTTTAATAAAAATACCCCACATGCCCATATTAAATTCATAGAGCAACTCAGTAGGAAAATCTGTTTCTTAATAATGTATGATAATTTGTTATACTTTGATTTTCAATAGCTTAGTAACTTACTTTAATAATGTACTTACTTTAAACTATTTTATTGAGATCCGACCAGTTTAAAATATCGGCATAATTTTGTGGTTAGAGAACTCTGAACTGTGCTGTAGAAGTTCATTACTGCCCCCCAGAATCTCTTTCTTGCTGTTACATTTACATCAGGCAGTAATTAATTAATACTCACCCATATACAAATGACACTGTACTGGTGAGCGTACAAGACTCTTCTTGTCCTCTCCCTGGCTTTGAGATGCCTACTGTTGAAAGTGTCCTTAAATTTAGAAAAGGCTTCATAATACACAAGAGGAAGCAGTCACATTAGTCCAAGGCATTATTTCTTAGGATTTCCGTGCCTGAGTACATGATCTTTGTTCTGTTGCGTCTTTGTTCTGGGTGAAAATGGAAAGTTCTTTGGTATTTTCTGCACTCTTGAGTGTACCGTTCGTCCTTCATAAGTAATAAAAAATAATCACAATATTTAACCTTTCATTATAGTTGCCCTTAGCTATTGCATTCATCTCCTAATGATTTGCCTCTAATTCATCTTAATGTCTTTAATGACCACTTTAATTAAGCAAAACAATTCTGCATGGCTATAGTTATGGCTTATGGTAAGAGGAATGTACATGTATAACACAATTACATATATTTGTGACTCTAGACAATCAAGTCTGTTTAATCCTTATCAGTGACATCAGTGCGGACCCAATTAGCACAGTTTCCAGCCACTTCATAATTCAAAAGAATGTGATCATTCAGCTGGAAGCACATTTGACAGAAACTCCATAGTCATGAAAGTAAAAGCTTGCACGATCACCCACTAGGATGGAGGAGCTGTCATTCTTTCATCAGTGCTGTTGAATACTAATGTCAAGGTCAGGATGGTGTAATTTTAGCCTGCCAAAATATTTCTGGAATTGATATACCAGAAGATCTTTAAGAAAGTAAAGAAACAGAACTTTGAAAAAGTTTCTCAAGGTATAGTTTGGCCTGACTCTTTACTTCAGGAGACAAGTCTCCACGTTATCCTTGTTTTCCAACAAAATCTTCTGCTAATTCTCTTGCATAATGATTCCAATATTCTTCCTTTCTTTTGCTCTCTATATTATTAAATTTATATCTTGGCTGAGAATTGTAACTATTGTAAAAACCCATTCCTTTGAGATTCTAATTTTAAAAGAAAGCCTGCTTTTGTTAAGCTTAATACTCGCCCCCCACACACACACACTCCTGCCACAAGTGCAGAGTATAAGCTACATTTATTTCAAGTACAATTTTCTAAAAATGTCCTTTCAAACACATGTTTCTCTTTTCAGAGTATGGAGAAAAAGAGCATAATAAATTGAGACAACAAGTTCAAATTATATTGAATTTCCGAAACAATAGCTTGTTCTAATTAAACAATAATTGCTACATTGTCACTAAATACCATTTTTCTATGAAAAATGTGTGTTTTGCCTGTGCTTTTATGTACACTAGGTATGTTATTTGCTGCTTATAATCACTCCTGGAAACAGAAAGCCATGTTTGTTGCCATTGCTTTAGAAAAGACATGTATGGCTCTAATTAGATGTTGGACTTGCTGAGAATAATCAGCAAACAGGATGAGAGAGAACTTGGCCTTGGAATCCAGTGTCTGGGATATGTATCAATACCTTTCTACTGTAATTTATTGCAATTATTGCAATTTATTTGAACATAGTACCCCAAATTAGTCTCAGATATCTTCCTTTCTTCTTTCTTTCTTTCTCTCTTCCTCCTTCCCTTTCTCAATGAAATTTTATCTATATATTAATATATATGAAATTATATATATATATATATGAAATTTTAGGGGAAAATGTATTCCATATTTCTTTTAGTTTCTATATTTTCTGAAGACTTCCAGACTCCATTCAAACAGAAAAAGAACAAATTTTATAGTTTCCCTGATTGATTTTATGAACACAAATAAGTCAATGAGCTCGTCCAAACAATAGCTCAGTAGGATTGCTTTCCATATTTCAGATACATTTTGAAAGATGTCTAAAATGACATGTTTGCTGTAAAATATACATGGCCGGGTGAACTTCCCTAGTCTTATCTTGCGCCTCAGTAACTCTAAAGAGAGTGAAATCCTTTCTTCTGCATCAGACATGTTTTAAAAATATTTAAATGTTGCTGTTAAATATTCCTTAGCCTTCGTAAACATATTGCATACTTTTAACAAGTATCTGATTTTAACTTCCTACTAAGGGCTCAGGGGCAGAGAGCCATCACCTTTTTAAGTGTTTCATGGTAGATATTTTAGCTGAATCAATTCAATCTATACTAGACTAGGCTGATGCTTAGCTTTAAAAACAATTTATCAGCTTCCTATGGTGCTTTAAATCTTCTGAGATGATTATGTAGACAGCACTACAGGTCTGCTCAACGTTAAGCAACCTTTTACGATTTGATTGTAAAATTTAAAAATGATGCCCTATTTTCAGTGACTAACAACTTGGCCTTGGCAGTCATGGTATAAAGGCTAGAATGGACTACGGTAGCCCCCCGTGTACTAGTGCTGAGGTCCAAAGACAGATCTAACTGGAAGGTCACCTTCTTAGTGGAAGAAATTGAATAGCAGGAGACAGCATCAGAGAGGTAGAGAAAAGCAGCTTGAACATTCTGCCCAAGACATGAGCTGAAAGTCATGTAGGAACAGTTGTTTTTTAGCCTATCACATCTCTTAGTCAATAGGTATTCTGTTTGTATTTTCATACAGAGTATTTTGCTAAACTAAATGGTGTTAACTGCATAATCCAACAAATATTTATAGGAGGTCAACCAGTTTCTGCGAACAGTCCTGAGACTATATTCATAAATAAAATAAGTCCTTGCTACTAGGAAGCTCAAAGTCCAAAGGGGAAAGGAATTAAACTAAATAGCCAAGGACCAAGGACCGTGTGATTTATTTACATACTGTGACTCTCCTTGTGGTCCACCAATTGTGCCCTTTTTTCCTTAAAGGAAAACAGCAGCATTTTAAAATGTTAAATGGATACTACCATAATAGTATTAAAGTAAACACAACAAATGGAAGAAAAGAAAGGAGATAGTGATTATGTCATGCTTAAGAGTCAAAGCTATCTTTAGCCCAGATGGTTGACCTGATCACAAAAACCATGGAAAACCAATTAGCTGTTGCTTACGCAATGAGCCACTATGTGGTAGGCCGCTGTCTTCTCCTGTGTGCACTAGGCTACGTGGTCTCCTCATTGAAAAGTTCATCCTCTGCCTGCTGTTCCTCCCCAGCACAGGGTCTTCTGAAGAGACCTGTGCTTCTACCCTGCAGGAAGGCCATTTGGCCTGTTTCCACAGGTACAAGGCTATGGCAACAGGGTCTGCCAGGTTGCTGAACTTGGGCATTTGAACACAGCTCTGTGATATTTGACAATTTGTTTGTCGGTCATATGGACTTCATGGGACTTTTTAACCCTGACAATCCTCCATTTTCACATTTTGACATGGGAAAAATAAAATATACCTACCTTACAGATGACAGTGAGAACTGAGAAATGAAGCTGGGAGGTTTCCATCTAGCAAGCAGATGATACACCAGCTTTTCTTCCTTCTTCCTTCCTTCCTTCCCTCCTTCTTTTATTTCTTCTTCATCTCTTTCTCCTTAGCCATCTCATTTACAAGTTGCAACCCAACATGAACCAGATCTACATGAGGTGGAAAAGAAAATATAACTGACGGTCTGCCAGTAACTTGCAATGAACTGAAATCATCTATAATTACAGACCAGAGGGGTGATGTAATGGTTAAATGAGATAATGCAAGTAATGAACTTAGGGCATACTAAGCGCTCAATAAATATCAGCTACTGATAGCTATAATAAAGTCTAGTTTCACTGTGGAAGCAGAGAGGAATTGCTAATTTTGCAAGGGTCGGATGAAATAATACAAGCAAAATACATAGTATATAGTAAGTGTTCAGTTACTGTTATCTGCTATATTGGCGTCTACTAAGGGTTTTTAGTGCATGAGTGGGAATGAGATTGGTAAAACCATTGTAAGATTAGGTTTCTTCCAGTACTTCACACCTGGCAGACAGTCTTGGATGGTAAGTGAGGAAATTGCTTTGTCTCGTACCTGCTATGAAGCTACTGTTGGGATCATTATAATGGCGTGGAACTCAAGCAAGTCTAGGAAAGAACGAATGAACTGCGCTTTCTCTTAGCTCAGCAGGCGATTGGCACATTCACCAGAATCAGAAAGTGAAAGCAAGATCAAACATTTTTAAATTTTATTGTAGACCCAAATTTTAATAAGCGTGCTTTCACCCTGATGCTCGTCAATCTACTCGCTTGGCAAGAGTTTCCCAGTGTCGCATTAATAAATATAATGCCTTTCAAAATATTTTGCTTATATCACCTTAGTTCTACAATAAGTAAACATTCGTTTGCCGTGTTAACCTATGTAATATTATAGCTTTAAACCTTTCTAAGAAATTACAAGGAAAATGTCAAATATAATGGGATGCCAACAGTCTTATTTTAAATATTTGCTTGCAGGTCTGTGACTTCAAAACATTAACCTCGAATTATAAAGGCCAAGGTTCAAATCAAGTTTTCAGGAGACACCCAAAAATTGTCAATGTGCATGACAATAAACTAAGCCTCACTTTAATTTTGGCTTTCATCTTCAACCCAAAACCCTAAGCACACATGGCAAGGTTGCTTATATATGTTAAAATATTCCATAGAAAAGTTTGCAGAAAGCTGGTATGTAAGCCTAAATGTCCCAATTGTCTTCTTAATAAAGAAATTCAGTTGAACAGCTCAGCACAAAAGCAAGCCTTTCCAAAGCAACAAAAAAACTCTGCTAAGTCCTAAAAAAAAGTCCCTAATACCACATAATTTGATTTGGGATCCAAATAAATTAAGAACAAGGCACTCTTTCATTAAAGCAGTGACCCATTTTATGGCAGTGGATTGTGGCTTGTTCACCTCTTTATCCAAATGTGACTTATGCTAACTAATGGAGTCCAGACTCCACCATTTCTAATGGGGCACAATTGTGGCAGTTGGAAGATTGAGCTGGTTTTTCTTCTTTCTTTCTTTTTTTTTTTTTTTTAATTCAAGCCTGCAATTTCTTCCTTGAATCATAGAACTTGAGAAATACATGTTGACGTTCTGTATTCGCACTGTGGGCGTTGGCTGGGCATCACCATAATTGTCAGCGACAGACATTCTTTTGCAAAGATACGCTCTCACCTAATTTGTGTGAAGCAGCCCCCAAAGAATGTTATGCTAACAGCCAGCACATGTGCAATATTGCTTTCAAATCACATGCATGTGCCAAATGCCAGAATGAAAATTTGTGGAAATGACAGCTGCATTTGAAAAAAAATACACCCCATAAAAACCATGGGGAATTCTGCTTTGCTGGGAGTGATTTTGGTCAGTCCCCTTTTAATCCAAAATGACTACTTTATCACGCTGTCCCATGCTTTAGCAATGAGGCATGAGAAGGTTGGGTCACACACGGGGCATCCACAACAGAAGCAAGTTCAAGGACAACTACAGCACAGTGTAAAGGACTGATTGAGAAACTCATGGCGTCTCAATATTTCTCACACCTAATTTGATTTACTTATTTTATGCCAATCAAGGTTTAGCAAATTGAATGTCAGGGCTTCTTTTTAGGTGCAGTAACAATCACTTGGTCTTACATGGTGCTTGCTATATGTCAATCACTATTCCTACTGTTTAACATATATTAACTCATTTAATTTTTGCAATGATCCAAAGACAGATGAAGAAGTTGAAGCATAAAGCTTAATTAAAGTTGGAGCTGTGGTCTCAGCACAAACTGATTCTAGAGTCTGAGTACTTACTATAGAAAGAATTTTATTTAATTAAATATTATGAAGTTAAAGCATATGACAAAATGGGCAATCAAAGAACATGACCTATTATTGTTGCTATTATTATTATCATTTTTATTATATTTACAATGTAGACTCTTTTTGCACTTATATATAGAAATTATTTGGACAGTTTTATCATTATACACAGCAGCTTTGGTCATCAGAGCGCCCCGCCAAAAGTCATTTCTCCTCTATTATAAGGTATTGATAGATTTATTCTGTAACAATTTATTAGTAACTAACTTAGCTTTTCTGATGTATATTATTATGTGGCAAAAAAAAATTTGTAGTTATGTAATTGTATTAATGACACAGAAAGCTGTTTGTTTTTAAACTTCAACCCAAAAACATTGCTTCTATTACCCTACTATGCTTAATTCATTTTGACAGCTTTACTGAAAATGTAAAACTTACAAGTGCCCCCTTCCCCAGCGTTGCTCCTCAGGGGGCAGAGGTGTGGGGACTGCATCCGACCCTCAGTGAAACTCCCCTTGACCCACATCTGCATCTGTGCATGTGATGAAAATTCATGAGCTGCTTCTTTCTTTGAAAGTGAGCAAGATCTTCTAGTGCCCTTCTGTGAGTAACAGGGAGTGGAATCTTCTCTCAGAGTCCAGGGGTAGAGGACACGGTCACCTGCATAACGCAGGATAGGAGGGCTGCTCTGCACACAGGAGGGGCCGCACCTACTCCGTGGCCACCCTGTTTGGGCCTGTCCTGGGTCTGATCGCAGGGTTGGCTGGTACCATCTCCAGAACAGTGGCCGTAGTGGCTCCTTAGCTCTGTTTTATTCAGCTGCCTCCCAGCAGTCGTTCCTGGCCCAACTATTTTTGTTCCCAATCTCATTGTGATATTCAGCTTCCCATCACTGAAATGCCTGAAATAATCAACTTGTAAGGAGGGAAGCTTCATTTTATGATCAGTCGGCTTCATTGGCTCTAGGCCTGTGGTGAAGCAGCCCATTATAGGGAGAGCTTGGCACAGGAAAAGTGTTCATCTCATGGCCAGGAAGCAGAAGAGAGAAAGATGGGGGTGGGATGGGGATGAGGGTTCCACTCTCCCCTATAAGGACTGCCTATGGGCTTCATACTAGGACATACCGCTTAAAGATTTTACAATCTCCCAATAGCATCGTCCTGGAAGCAAGCCTTTGGCACCTGGGCCTTTAGGGGGCATTTATCCAAACCGTGTCATTCATACTTTAGGAAACTTTTAAATATAAAATTCTGAGTTCAGACTTTGGAATGAAATGATGATCATTACTCTGATGTAAACAGTCTCAGAAAACCTAGTAACGCAAGGAATTGTGGTAGATTTCCAATATTGATAAAAAAAAGTCTTTGAAAGCTTTTGATAAAATTCTAAGGTATAGGTTATTTTAAAAAAATAATATATATTGAGGTGAAATGCACAAAACACAAAGTTGGGCACTGTAAAGTGAGCACTGAATGGCATTTAGTGTGTGCACAATGTTGTGTGACTGCCACATCTATTTCTAAAACGTTTTGTGTCACCCCAAAATAAAACTCCTTATCTATTAAGGACTTTCTTTTTTTTTCCCTCAAACTCTGGAAACTACTAGCTGACACTATTCTCATGTAGATTTATCTGTTCCAGATGTGTCATCTACATGGAATCATGCAATGTGCAACCTTTTATGTTTGATTTATTCCACTTAGTGTTGTGTTTCTAAGGTCCATCCGGGTTGTAACATGTATCAGTACTTTATGCCTTTCTGTGGCTGAAAATATTCAATCGTACCTATATAGAGCATACAACATGTAAATATCATGGTTTGTTTCTCCATTCTTCCACTGATGGATATTTGTGCTATTCCTACCTTTTGGCTACTGTGAATAATGCATCCATGAAAATGCATGCATGTGTATTTATTTGATGCTAGTTTTCAGTTTTGATAATATATACCTAACAATGTAATTACAGTCTCCATGGGTTTCTTTTTAGTTATTCAGGTTATATTATTCTTGAATTAACTGATATAATCTTTGCTGGCCCAGGTCACCATGGGTGCTTTTGGTGAGCTATTTCCTCTGCACAATAGCCTTCTTTCCATCTCCAATCCTATTCATTCTTTCAAATTCAGCTGAAGCATCACTTTGAAAGCCTCAGAATGTTCTGAGCATGCTTTGTGATATCTTCTATCTCCATTCTTCAGGACAAAGAGAGATAGGATAGACTCGATAGGAATATTTGCCTTTAAAACACGCATTATTAACTCGGTCATTCACCAAACATTTCTAAGTTCCTTTGACCTAGGTCCTGTTTTAAGCACTGAAAATGTGAAATAGATGTGATGCCTGTCCTCACTGAGTTTCATTCTCAAAAGCAAATAAAGACAATAAGATTTTATTGCCTATATCATAATTTTATTTCTAAAGCCTATAAATTGTATTGCAGTTTTTCAAATGAAAAAATATTCTCTATATTTATTTTTGGATCATGATTACATCTTTTCTTGTTCAACCTTATTCTTGGCCTGATTAGTTCCAACTTTACATTGCAACCCTCTGGGAACTAGGAGCGATGTGAGAGATTATTTGTGATTTTATACCTGTTCAATGAGACTATGGCAGACTGAATGTCCAAAACACCTTCTCGTACAACTCAATTTTAGTCACAAAATAGAAACATGTATACTTCTAGAGTCCCCATATTCTCCCAAAACTTTGTATAGCAAGAGTTCATTTCAGTTTTAAAACTATAAGCGTTCATTTGCATTCAATATGCATGAAGCTCTAAAATGTGAAACAGATTTAGTAATTCATGTGTTTTAAGGTTAATTCCTAATCAAAATGATAATTCTTAATCAATGTCAATTCCTAAGCAAAATAAAGAGAGATTTTTGGAGTCAGGAAACATCAGATTTAGCTGATGATGGTACAAAGACTTATTAGAATATAGAATAAATGGGTCCCAAAATTGAGTGGTTTAAACAAAATACAAGAAAATATGACTTTATTCATCATTCGCAGGACAAGCAAGGATGAGTGGGAACAGAAAGCTTTTTAACTGTGGGCTTGGGATAGGTATTCCAACTACTGTCAAGACATCTTCATCTTAGCCAGCAGAATGAGACAGCGCAGGGAAAGACCATTTATTTTAAGAAATGCAAACTGTGAGGAGAATAAACCACATGCACTCTTACACAACTAGCCACTATTTTGTTGTATGTCCAGTTTTTCAAGGACGGTTTGTAAAAACACTCCTAGACTCTATAACTCTAGAGCTATAAAAGAGAAAGAACATATATGGCAAGGAGCAGCAAGCAAATTCTCTGATGCAAAGAATGTTCCATTGGGTTAAAGTAGATTCCAAGTTAATAAAGATTTGGTCTAACCGAAAGTCCAGATTCTGGAATAATTTTTTAATTATTTTTCAATAGTAGAGCCTGTATTATTTACAGTAGCTGTATAGAAATAAAAAGTTATACATTTTAGTAAAACAATCTCTAATTATTGGCTTTGATTTGATTTCAAGGAAGTAAAAAATAATAGGAAACTTAAGGTAAAATGCAACACTGCTTTAGTAATAAAGTCCTTTCCTTTTTTAGTTTATGGATTGTTCTAAGTAGAAAACACCAAACATATATGTATATCTATTCTCCACTTTTGGGCCATCTACTTTTGAAAACTAATGGTATACTAATGTATTTTTGTGTGTTTGTAAATAAATTATTTAAATTTTTTGATTCAACAAACAAATCGAATTTAATATGAAAGGACAAAATCTCTTTCTTTGAGAAATTTGCCATAAAGATACATTTTACACTTGAAGTTAAACTTTTCAATAATTTATTCCCTCTCTAGGCTGCCTGAGATTCTAAATTGCTCAAATTACCGCTTGGGTGCATGGGTGACCTCGTACCAGGGCACACCTGATGGCAATTGTTTATATATAGAACACAATCTTGATCAATCTCTGACACTTACTACTGACTTCCTGCTGCTCAAAAATGTGTACTCTAATAGCATTTGTATGTTTTCTTTTCCCTCAAGGCTTCAGATTCCTTCTCTACGAGAACATTGCAAATTAGAATGAACATCACAGACACCATAATAGAAGTAGCTCAAGCAATTTGTATTCTAAGATACCATGATATTTGCTAAATAAAATGCCTTATCCAGCTAAAAAGATACAGCTTTGTAGATATAGGCATATGCAAAGACTTAGTTCTACATCCATGTTTTGCACATTTCATACTTTAAAATATTCTAGTCATTATTAACCCCTAACATGTAACATGTTTTCAAGGTTCCAATTGAATCTGACTTAAAAACAGGCAAATGAGAAACTCAAAACAAACTTGTAAAAATTGACAAAACTTTACATTTAAAAACATAACCCTATGGAGAATGACTTCTCCAGATGTATGATAGTCCTATAGAGTTACAACTCTAAAATTAGTAACTTTATGGTGTTCGAATTCCTGTATTTATGGGCATATAAGTGTATGCTGAACTATAAAGTTTAAAAAAAAAAGAAATAGATAATGAATCCTTAATCTGTTTTAAACATGCGTCTGTTTAATCAAACAGCTTTTAAAAAGAATTTGTGTGGTGAAGATTGAGAATTATTTCGCATAAACATAATTTTTTTCTGTTAATTTTTTCCAGGTTAGTAAGAATCTTTTCTGTCCCTGAGATGGAATAACACAGAACATAAAGTCCTTGTGGTCCCACTACTTGGACACTGAGGAGTTAAACACAGTTAAGAAACAGGCAAATAGAAAAGAAACCAAGCTTTTGAATCCTGCATGAATTGTATTTGAATCTTATTTATCTTGTATTAACAATTTCTATCTTATCTGCTAAATCTCTCACAAATCTATCAGCTTTTCTTCAACTTCACTGCCAACACCACCCCACATGAGTGTCCTCTCCTAACTGAGTAAGTACAGTAGACTTGTGTTCCAGTGCCCAATGAATCCACCAATATTTCCCAATCCATACCTTCATGATGCAGAGTGATTTTTATTTTGAAACACAAAAACCTTCAAACTCCTACTTGGACTACTTCACATTTTCTTACCAACGTGTTCTCTAAATCCTTGCAGGTTCTGACCTCAGCCTCTTGCTTGTTCCCTTTTTCTCACCAATCTAGCCACCGGAATCATTTTTCAGGCTCCCTTTCCAGAATAATTTTTCACTGTGGTCCTCATAACACGAAATGCTCTACCCACTCCTATTAGCTTTTTCTTTGCTGGACACAACACTCCTAATTTAAAGGATGAAAGGTTTAACTTAGCTCATAGTTTCTGAGGATTCAGTCTATAGCCAGTCTACAAGGAACATAGTGTTGGAAGGGTGTGGTGGAGCAATGCTGCTAAATCCATGGCAACTGGGAGCAGAGCAGGGGTACAGGGCCAGAGAGGAATAAAAAGAAACAATATACAATACCTGAGGCTACACCTCCATGATGCACCCAAAACCATCCTTTACTAATCTGCTAAGTATTTCTTAATTCAGTGAAATTGACATATTAACAGTCACAATATAACCCTTGCCAATTTCACATCCAAATATATCTCCTTAAACTATAGTCAATCTCTAAGTAGAGATGCTAACAAGTTTGTAATTCTGCCTGACATAACTATGCTGACTACAGCCCAAAATGCAATAATTACTTCCCTAAAGTTTTAATAGTTCCAGCATTTAAATTTTCAAGCCCAAATCTCTTCTGAGACCCAAGGCAAACTTAACTGTGAACCTCCGTAAAAATAAAAACCTCTGTAAAAATAAAAAATCACATAATCTCAAGGTACAATGGCACAGGGTAAATATTCTCAGTACAAAAGGGAGCAATAGGAGGACAGAAAAGAATTGGAGCGAGGCAAGACTGAAAATTAGCAGGGCAAACAGTATATCTTGTGGTTCCATTTCCAGCATCCAGGGCATATGGTGGTAAAATACAAGTTCCAAATGGTATATGTGGCCCCACCCTTATGTCCTTGCCAGTTGCAGCCTACAAGTCCTCTCTCTTGAGTGGGCTCCACTCAAGAAATGCAGCTTTCCTCAGCTGATGTTCTACCTTCCTGGCATCCCCAACTTTGGAGTTTCCTCTGTACCTCTAGCTTATTCCCATAGCATCATACGCTGCCCTCTCAGGGACACCTTGGCTGGCTCTCAGTCCTTACTTTGAAATCTGAGTAGAATCTTTCTTGACCCTACAACTATTACATTCTACATACTGTTAAAACCAGCATCACATGAATGATTTAAAGATCTGCTGTCAGTAGAAACAGCAGCCAAGGCCCCTTGGGCCATGGCTTTAGCAGCTTCAGAATACCTGGATGGCTGAGTATGATGAAATGAATCCTGGGGAGCAGGGGTCCCAGGGATTCTCTTCTCAAATGAAAAGTTGGGGTCTTGGTGATTCTCGAGATATCTTCAACCATTTTCTTTTTTTGTCCCTGTACAAAGCACTTTATATCTTTTTAATGGTGCTAACCTCTTTAGCAGTCAGATCTCTTTTGTCTGTAACTTTACACAAAGGTCCTTCTGGTCCAAAATTTAAGTTTTTCAAATTTTTCTGTTCTGCATTTTCCCCTAATTCTCACTCTAAATCTGGCTAAAAGCAGTCAGCTAAAGTACCCATGCCATCCCCTGTTTGGTGGGCTGTTCTTAAAATATTCTCTACCAGATTAATTAGTCCACCAACTGTAATCTCAGTCTCCCACAAAATTTCAGGACATGGGAAAAAAATATAGACACATTTTCTGCTACAGTGTAATGCACATGCCTCATAGTTCAACCATCAATGGAGAATTTGTTCTCAACTGAAACCTCTTGAGTCTGGCCTTTACTGACTGCATTCCTATCAGCATTTTGGTCTTCTGAGTTCCAATCAGAATCATCAATTATGCTCTGTTTACAACACTCTAGAGTTTCTCTAGGCAGCTTCTTTAAACCTTCCCAAACTCTTCTTGCAAACCAGTTCCAAAGGCTTCTAAACCACATAATCAGGTACAAACACAGTAACAATCCTACTTTTCTAGTATCAATTTTCTGTGTTAGCTTTCCTGTTGCTACTCTCATAATTTAAAAGATGAAAGGTTTAACTTAGTTCATGGATTGGAGGGATTCGGTCCATAGTCAGCCTTTCCAAGGAAGGAACATCATGGTAGAAGGGCATAGCAAAGCAATGCTGCTTCATTCATGATGGTTGGGGAGCAGAGCAGGGTAATTGTGCCAGGGAGGAATAGGAAAAGGACCACATATATTACCCAAAGCTACACATCTATGATTCACCGGTACATACTCAAAAGTGCACTCAACTGATCTATTAGGTATTTCTTAATCCAATGAAGTGGATTAAGGTCATACACCCTCTTCGTTAGCTAATTATTAACCATCTGGCTACAAATCCTCTGCTCAAATTAGTTTACTTCAGTTGCCAATTAGTAGAGAAGAGGCTACAGGTGCAATGTTATGGAATGCTAATATTGTAATTGATTTGTATTTTCCCCCTAGTTGCTTCTTCAAAAAGTAAAAGTAAGATTATGTTAAATGGCCTCCTTCTCCATCCCCATCATTGTTACCCTAACAGGGAACGTGAGCAGGTAACTCATGTAAGTAGTATGCCATCAGCAACAGTATACTCTCTTCTTATACTTCCATACCTATACTTTGAAAGATGAGAAACTACTAAGATTGAAGACAATTCTTTAAACATGTTTTCATTTACACAATAATTCATTCGAAAATAATTTTGGAGCTTAGCACGTTCCAGAGACTGAGTCATGAACTTCCATGAACTTCTGTTTAGGCTGATCCTGCCTCTTGTTATATACGTTCCCTCTTTCTTTTCCATGTGTTCAGTGTCCTTAGGGCTCTGATGAAGTCCTGCTCTTCTTTCAAGGGCCAGGCGAAATGTGACCTCTTCTTTGATGTTCCCATGAACTCTCTTAGGCTGAATTAATTGCTCCTTTATCTGTGTTCCCAAAGGAGTTAGTTCTTACATTTGTAAGAGCACTTATCACATTTCATTAGAACTCTTTGCATACCTGTGTCCTTTCTAGACTTTTCTTCTCTATGGCAGGAACCATATATTACTCATGTTTTAATTTCTCATCTCATACTTACATCAAATTTATATCCCTGATTCTATCAGAGGGCTGTTGGCATGCGACAGGCAGTAGCTAAATATTACTTGTTGGTTAAATGCCTAGGGTTCCTCATTGCTTGTGGACACTGCCATGAGTGCTGAGGTGTAAGCAATCATAAGATATATTTTACAATCTTTTCTGGGTAATTTGTTAAATTAATCTTTATGGTATTGTCATTTTTCAATGGAAACTTCTGCGATAGCCAAAACTCTCAATGCATAAAAAAGACAAAAACCACAGAAAAATACAAACTCTGCAAAAATCAGGCCGATAGGAAATCTGAAAAGCAAACAGGAATGCAACTATCCTCAGAAATTAGGCTAGGTCATGGAGGAAGGGTCCAAAGAAATAGCACAAGAGTATAGGGACATATTTGGAAGACAAAACACAAAAGAAACATAAATATTCTTATAGGCACATGAACATATTCCTAAACATGTACACCAAGTAGATTTATTCTGCAATAAAACATTAAACATTAGTCTATGTAAAGTAACATTTAAGAGGAAAGATATGGGTCCTACCCTCAACTTCCTTGTGTCACGGTAACTCCCTTGAGGTTAGTCAAATCATCTCTGACGTTTAGTTAAATTTATAGCTTGTGTATACCTGAGGGATTTTTAGGAATAGAAAGGTTTAAGTCTTCTACAAAATATCACCTTTCTCAGGGAACATTCCAATTATCTAGCTTGATCTGGGACTGTTAAATGATAACAGATCTCTGTATAATGCTCAGGTTCTGACATTCTGGTGAATGTACCTGGAAAAATGAATCCAATCCTAACCTAGAACCAACTAAGCTTCTTAAATCTGTTTGGGACTGGTGCATGATGGCTGTCTAGTTTTGAGTTATGCAATGAAGGAACTTGGTTTCACTCTGCAGATCCCATGGTATTCCTGTTTTAGTAAAGTTGTTAGCATATATCCTTGCTGTTGTTGTGAGCGAGTGGCCAGAACTGTCCCCAAACCTTGGCCAGGCAGAAAGAATTTGAGATGGAAGGCTAGAGCTTACTGTATCTTAATTTCCATGCTCCTCATTAATTCTGCTTTTGATTCACTTTCACATAACCTCATCCAGACTGGAAAATGTTGACCCCATGAGTAAAAAGCAAATAAGAATGGATTGTATCCAGTCAGCCCCTAACCTTGATCGTGGCCTGATGTGAGGCTTAGAACACAAAGTACACCATGGAAGATGATTATTTTGTAAATAGCATTTACAAGTGAATAGGATTGGAAGATGGAAATTCTTGTTGCTTTAACGAGGAGACAGATTGTATTTCAACAATATTTGTAATTATTGTAGTATTTGATGATTGTGAATAATGAAAATACTGAACTCTAAAAAAATTTAAATATTGTATTCATTTTTAAGAGAAAGAAAAAAATGAGCCTTTTGAATAGCTCTATTAACATAATCTTCATGTTTGACTAGGTACATAGAGATGATATTAATCTGTAAAAATCTCCAGGACAGTAGCAGACATTGATAATGAACACAATGACTAGGAATGTCTGACCGGTTTGCTTATATGGCAGATTGTATGTTTAACAAAGAAGTAATGGATCATAGGCTTTTGGCTGTTTTGTATAAGGCTCTCTCTGCCAGGAAATCTATTCACCCTTCCTCTTCCCAATATATGCACCTTCTGAACAGGAATTTCCTACTTATCATGCAAGACTCCACCACAACCTCATGGGAAATCTTCTTAAATCACCTTAATGTCCTCTGTCTCTGTGGTAGGCAGGATAATGCCACCAAGTCCAGAAATATGTCCACATTCTAGTCTGCAGAACTTGTGCATGTGTTAACTTACATGACAAAGAGAGAGACTTTGCAGTTTTGATTCAATTAGGAATCTCGAGAGGTGAGGAGCATTCCAGATTACCTTCTTGGGCCCAACACAATCACAAGGTTTCATGTAAGTGAAAGATGAAAGCGGAAGAGTCAGATTCAGAATGGCATGATGTCAAAGAGACTACATTGGTCAATGCTGGCTTTGAAGGTAGAAAAGAGCCAAGAAGCGGGAAGGCAAGCACCATCTGGAAGATAGAGAAGAGATGGAAGCCCATTCTCCCCTAGAGTCTCACGAAGAAGTGTCTCCTGTCAACACCTTGATTTTAGTGCAGAGAGACCCATTTCTGATTTGTAATCCCAGAACTGTAAGATAACGGATATGTTAGTTTAAGCCCCTAAATTTGTTGCAATAGCAATAGGAAACCACTACAGACTTCTCAGCACAACTTTCACTCCTGTTCATCCTTATTATATCCACTCATGCCTGTCTCAGGGTATCACAGTAGTTTTGTTTGTAGGTTGTCTTCCTAAGTTCCTCCCTCCCTCCAGCATTTACCCCTGATTCTCTGGTGGTCCTCTCAGAGCCTTTAAATGGATCAAATACCCCAGGAACCTAAAATACCAAGAATATGAAAGTGATTCACCACCCATCCATTTCTCTGAAAATTTTGCTGAGCTATCTTTGTATTCTCTGTTTCAAGCTACTCTCTTACCGATTTTCAGCCCCTTGGCTCATGAGGCAATCTGGGAAATCCAGTTGAAGCTTCACTAGGCCGAAACATAGGAACAGAAGTCCCTGCCTCTGATCTGGGGCACCGCTTCATTCCTCCCACTGGAGTCATTCCTTTGAGACTGCGTCAGCAGGGATAGCTCTCCTTGTCACCAAGCCAGTCCCCTACCTCTCCCTTTCCTGGGAGTACATCTAGCACATAACATAAGTAAATGCTAAGCAAATTCTTGGTAAACAATATGAAAATGAAAAATATTATACAAATGACTCCTTATACTAGGTTGTGAGGTAAATAGCCAAACATTTCCTGCCCTATGAAGCTAGAACATACAAAGGACAGCTCCAGCGTTGTCTTTACCGACTTTGCCAGTGATTTGGGTGAGGTGCGGTACTAAACAGATTTGTAGATGATTTTTATTTACTAAAATGTGTAAAGAATTATGTTTTGTGATTATGCCTTATTTTCTTCTAGTTTTCAGGACATGAAAACAATGTGAAAGTTAGAGAGTATCATATAATCCCTTTAAGCCTTTGTATTCTATTGCAACATGAAATTTGGAATTTACTCTGGAATCTAACATATTTGATCCTCAGTACTACGCCACAATTAGGAAACTTCAGGCTTCTTTTTATTAGTACAGGGTTAGATTTATGTTGAAAATATTTATAAACCTACAAAAGAAAAAGAAAACAAATAAAAACGAGTTACTGAAAATAAACTTTATAAAAGAGACCATAATTAACATAAGCTTTGTAGACTACAGAAATCTGTGTTCCTTTGTTATTAAAATATGTTTATTGTAAACAATAATCTCCAACTCCATATGGACCAATAAATAAGATGGAAGGAATATTTTTATAAACATGAAAAAGCAAGTGCAAAGTTAGGAATCCACTAACTTTGACTTCCATTTTATGTTATAATCTTAAGGATGATTGCTGTTTTCCTTTTCTTAGTACTTACCACAGCCTGGAGAAACCAGAACAGTAAATAGTCTTAGCTCTTTCTATCATTATCATCATTCATATGAGTATCTGTCAGGCAGTGTGTGTGTGTGTGTGTGTGTGTGTGTGTGTGTGTGTGTGTGAGAGAGAGAGAGAGAGAGAGAGAGAGAGAGAGAGAGATACACATGTGCCCCTATGTACTTATTTAAAATACCTGTCAAAGAGACACCTTTCTTTCTGAAACCTGGAAATTCACTTCATGGCTTCAAAATCACTTCTCTGTAAGAGCGAGAAAAAGACTCCTGAGGGGTTTCAGCTGGGAGCCTCGCCTGTCCTAAATACCCAAATCTGTATATGCATATAGATTACAATTCCTCTTTACCCTTAAGATAACCTGAGAAAAAAATTTCAGTAGTATAGGAGGTCTCAGTAGAATCTTGCACTAAATATGTGTTTTGTACTGCAAGTAACCTAAACATATCTTCCCCTACCAATTCTGGGAGACTTAACTACAAAGGTAACGTTGAATGTATGGACCGAAATTCCACAGGATTTCTGGAGGGATTGTGATCTTTACATTGTGAATGAAAATATTGAATACCATCTCCTCTAATGTTGTTTTAAGAATTTTTTCTCACAAAGATTGTCATTGTTCTCTTCCTGGTAATTAAAGTTAGAAACTGAGATTATACTTTAAAGTGTGGGTTAAATAAGAGCCCATGCAGAAGACTAGAGCACACGTCTGCTTGCTTCTCCAGGCTATAATGGGGTTACATTTACATTTGAGCACAAGGTAGATCTGTTCTCCATTCTAATAGCCCTGGTGGCTGTAATATTTTACTCATTTTCAACTATAATAAGCTTTTCAGTATCTGAAGCTACGAACTTCATGTTTCTCATCCAATTTGTTTTATTCCAACGGCACTCTGGTGGGGTAAGGTGTAAAACAGTTCGCAGGAGACTTTCAATATTAGTTTCCTCACACCTGCAGCTTTTGAAAATAATCTTCTTTCTTTTTTTCCAAAAATAAAAGTGAAATGTTTACAAGGACCTAAGGAACTAATTTTTTCTGCACCTCCACCAATTTATAAGCTTGAGCTGAGCAGTCTGGAAGCAGAGAGTGAAGCAAAAACTTGCTTTAGGAGATTTAACAAGCATTTTCCAATGGAAAATATTTTTGTACATTTTCTCCCTCTTGAATGGTTTACTGAAAAGCCCATTGCATTGAGTGTATAAACGCTTATAGTAAATTGTTTTTCTTTGCTACTTATATTACTCAAAGCTTAGCTATTACATTTAATTATTTTTTCCACCTCTATGCTTGCCTGAAGTTTTGTAGAACATCACTTCTTTCCCATCATCTTAATTGGTGAAAGTGGACACAGCTGTCCCAGGTGCTGCTGGGACTCCCTCTCCATATAGAGCTTGCTTTAGGTAATCGTTAATCTTAGATTCTACTGTCTGGAGAAATTCCAAGCACTATCAACCTAGGATTTGTAGCATGCATTCTGCAGTTTTCTTGTGATTCCTTGAAAAATCTGAAATGGAGCCCTGGAAATTCTGGGGCCTAATAAATTTCTGGGGCTTTACATGAGTTCATGTTTTTTAATATTATTAGGATTATTGACATGTCCTTTACCTATTAAAAATTCTTGAGACCACAAGGTGAATTTGATTTACGTCTCAAAGTGTTATCAGTGTGAAAATAACAATATTTACTTCATCCTGCAGTGAGGCAGAAACAAAATATGTGAGAGAACCCTTGGTAAATTTATTCTTAACTACATTTCTGCTATTCTTTAAAGAGTATGGTTTTCTTACCAGTTTGCAAAAAAAAAAAAAAACAGTTTAATTGGGAAGAATAAATAAATGTATATGTCCCAAAAATGAAATAATATTTCTTAGCTCTCTACTCTCTTGATTTGGGGAAGTCTCTTATTATATGACTGAACCAGTTTAAATTTACCATAATGTAGAAGAGCAAAATCCATATGTTTTTCACCACCAACATATTTGATCTCAAGTATTGATTCTCAATAAAATTATAGAAATGGTGCATATATTTGCCATTTGAAAAAGCTGTGTAGAACATTCTACATTATTTTGGTGTGGGAAGACTTAAAAAGTTTTATGAAATATCAATGTAGTGAACTACGGAGAAACATATTTTATTGTGATTTATGACAATAAGAGGAAGAAAGTAAATCCTATGAAATTCTAACTTAAATCAATACTTACGACTAATGCTTATTTATAACAAGACAAATTGCAAATAGCCAGAGTATTTAGACAAATATTTTGATGTTCTTGAGTTTGTGACACTAAAGAATTTCTAATATAGTTTTTATATTGATAACTAAAAGGAAAATTGAAAGACAAAAAAGAGGGAAAATACGTAAACAATTACAATAAAGTCAAGGAAGAGAAGTACAAACTCCTCATGGCTTAAAACCCATTAGTAGGAGAAATTGTTATATGTGAGGTGTTAAGGAATTTGGAATTTGTTCTCCATAGTACTGAGCCTTTACAGTTACAATTTATGCACTATTAAATGAGCTATTTCACTGAAAGTTGGTTTGCCCTACTTTATTTAACTAGTGTTTTCCACTGACACAAAAGTATTTTCATTATAACCTTTGAGCTCCTTCCTCTGTTTTGGCATTTCTAACAGGACTGCTTTCTAAGTTGGGGGCTCCTGGGAGGCAAATTCAGCTGAAGTGTCCAAGTACAAATTTATGTTTGAGGCATAGCTACTGAATTCCTCCTGGATTTGCCTATTGTTGCAGAGAGAAACTTTGTAATTACCAAGGGATTATGGCAGAATATGAAAGGGCCTGAAAGCTGCTTTCTTGCAAATCAAGAATGTATTCAATACAAATTTAGGGAGATTCGGCTGGGAAGTGAGGCAGAATTGTCTGGAAATGTTAAAGGTTCAAGCAGAAGGGCCTGCCTGAAACTCCTAATTAAAGAAATAAAAACTGCTTTTAAAGAATGTCAAGGGCTGTCATTTGTATTCTCCTCCAAGAAAAGGGTCTTCTGAGGATTGTAAATGAGGTGATGCCACTGTCCAAATACCCTGGGTTTGTCGTTTTTTTGTACTGCAAAAGTAATCAAAATGGAGTTTAATGGTACATAAATAAAAATAATTAAATAGAAGACGGTGGTAGTGGTGCATTACCTGAATTAATATACAAGATTAAGAGGCCAATAACCCAGAAACAACTTTGTTATTTTGGTGTTTCATATAAATTAGACAACTCTCTCAGAGTAGAATAAAACGTAGCTTTCACTTTACCATTTTGATTCCAAATTTAAAAACAAATCATTCCTTATGAATTATGTTTCTGGTGTTCTCTTTGACATATGGTTTCAGCACATGTTCTCATTGAAATTAGCCAGATTATCAGTTACACCACTTCTGGGTATGTCTTTTTTAATTTAAGGTTAGAAATTGATGTATTTTTCTTATTGATTTCATAACCAAAGCCAGGATCAGTGATTGATTTCCATGTGTTAATTTTTGTGTCCTTAGGTTATCTTTCTACTTGCAGAAATTTTGACAAATGCATAAAGTGATGAGCCATATACCTTTGAGAGCCCGTAATGATTTGCAAAGCTGTTTTGGATTGGGTGGTTTTAGAAATCAAGGAATAAATTGAATTTGAAAGAGAGAAATAAGCAGAGAGGACTTGTGACTAGCAAACGTTATTTCTTTTAAGGAATGAGAGGCATAGATTACATGGCTTTCTAAAATGCCACACATTTTACTTGTGAATATTTGATTAATAGAGATTTGAAGAGAAAATCAGGAAAAAAGATAAAACATTCATTTCTTACCAGTCATTATCCTTCATGTAATCACAAAAGAGCCAGGTTTCTCATTGTTCTTTGGCCATTTTTTAACCTTTTCTTTTCCTTGGCTGGATACTGAAAGTAGTGCTGCTCTCTCGTTTTTCCTTATTCCATCCAAAGTTTCATCCTTAGCATCACGCTTCTCCTGAGGACTGAAGACCGCATTAGTTTATTCCTTTTTTGATCTTATCCAGAGACAATATTTTCTTCTCCCAATCATTTGTCATTTAAACACGTACATCTTTCCACTGATGGACATGCTTGCCTCATCTTCTTTCAAGGACAAAAACTATGTCTTAGGTGTCTTTGATAGTCTGTACATCAACATCATCTTATAGAAATATACTGTATTATAACCACATGTTAAATTTTCTGGTAGTTATATTTTAAAAAATAAAAAAGTGAAATCAATTTTACTATATATTGCTTAACCCAATATCTAAAATGCTATTTTACACAATATATGTAAAATTATTGAAACATTTTCATTCTTTTGTATGAAAACTTCAAAATCACACCTTCATAGCACATCTCAATATAGATTAGCCACAATTCAATTGCTCAGGAGCCGTGTGTGGCATGTCCAACCTGTGGCCCACCTGTTCAACACACCTGTTTTATAATAAAAAATAGTTTAACATAAAGGAAAATCTGTTACTTATCCACATTAACTATAGTATATATTTTATATGCAGCCCCAGATAATTTCTCTTCTCTTAGTGCAGCCTAGGAAAGCCAGGATTGTCCAACCCACAGACTGCATGTTGTACACACCTATTTAACGCTTCTAGATAGTTCAGAAAAAAAATCATTGTATCATATGAAAATCCGAATTCAGCTCCTTAAGTCACCTGAATCTTTTCTTGCAACTAAAATTTCACTTACTCTTTATAAAATTATACTGAGCAACGGTATTGCTCATACCTTCAATAACACTGTTTAATTAACAATTTTGGATGTACTCTGAGTTTTAAAAAAAGACTCCTAATGTTATTTTTCCTTGGACAATTTAATTTTCAAGTGTTCTCATATTAGGATTTAAGATCATTTTTAAATGAACTCTAAGATCAAATTTGTGGTTGACCTGAGACAGCACAGCCCCAACATTAGCATTTTGCACACATAGAATTACTAGGAGAAACAGACATGGTGCCACAGTGAACAATGGTAAGGCAGTGACAAAGAGCGGAGAGAAGATTAATCAGATGATTTGCAACCTAGTCCCAGTCCTACCACTAATTTAATATCTGTGGCCTAATTACTTAAACTCTCTGAGCCTCAGTAGCTGCCTTTGCAGACACAGAATAAGAATTCCAGGGCTGTTATGAGGATAATAATGTAATAATAAGTCTAATATAATATAATAATATATAATGTAATAATAATAAGTCTGATAATATCTACAGAAGTAACTTATAAACACACCATAAGGCAAAAGAAAGATATTATTACTACAGTTAGATGTTTCTATATCCAAACATAAGAAATAGGTCAATAAGTAACTGGACCCAGGATGATAACAGACACTTATCTTCCATCCATTTTTAAGGGCACATTTTTTTAATTTTCACAAGATTGACTGGAAAGTGATTCAGGTCTAATGCACTGTTATAGTTAAATTTCAACACAACTTCATCACAGGAGTGTGAATATTCATTAACATCTAGGGTAATAGAGATGAATGTTATAGGCACACTATAGAAATTGCTTAGTAATTAGAAAGTTATGGTGGATTGTAGAATTTTTAAATTGAAAACTTTACCTCTGTTCTTAGTAGAAACTGTCTATAAAGTTCTTCTGAAAGTTCTGTTCAGACATTAGCAGCAGCATTTCTGTTTTTACAGAATAAAAAAGCTTGTCAAAATTTATTTGGAAGATTTACAGCATTATTAATAACTATACTGTTTGGCAGGGAGGCAACATGATTAAAAATAATTTCTGAATGGTATTTCTAAATGATTCTTATCAAAAAAACTGGTCCTAAGCTAAGTATACTTCCAATTGAGGAAGTGATTTCCGGCTTTGTGTAATATCTTTCTGTTGTTCCCATTAAACAACTTCCTTTCCTTTCCCTTGGAAGATATCCAAAAGCTTCAAATAGGGCAGAATGTGGGGTCGTTTGACTGCTGTATGGATAGAGCTGCAGGAAGCACATTGCATCCATGCTCTGCAGTCAGTACCGCCTGCCTATTTGCTTCTGAGTACAATAGTCCACGGTCTATAAAGCACTAAATGGTTGGGCCTTCACCACTTAGAGATCAGCCTTCCTCCCTGGGCAGGATCAGGGCGATTGAGATCAGCTGGAGTGCTGCTGCTTGCAATACCCGACTTCCATCTACAGGGAACCAGAAGCAGGGGATCTTCCGTGGAAGACCCTCCCATAGAAGATCTTGCCTTCCATTAGCCAACAAAGAACTAATCTGGAGATCTTTAGGGCATGGCAGAAAGCCCATCTTTTAAACGGGACTGAAAAACAAGGAATTTCTACTCTTTAGGAAGAACAACGCATTCAGCGAGAACTCACTAGGAATCATTAAATCCTTATAGTGAAAAAAGTACGAACAGTTCACTTTTTCCTTCCTTGCCTTCAAGTCTCCAATGTTCTCTGCCATGTTGTTCTATTCATTGTTGTTTGGCCACTTCTTCATTGTCCTCCTTACTAAATGCACTCTCTATACAAGAGTAAAAGATTAATTGAGAAAGAATTTTAATACTTGGTCTTGTTTTTGAAGTTTCAACCTGAGGTCTGAGGTAATATAGATTCTTTTATATATATTCATTTTTATACATTTACCTGCAAATACAAATTGAATGTTTACTATATGCCAGCAGTTATCTAAGTGCTTTAGTTATCATACAAAAGAGACAGAGCTCCTGTCTTCATGGAGATCTATTTAGGATAGAAAATAAGCACAATTTAACTTCAAAAGTGAGTGCCCTGAGGGGGAAAAAAAAGGAGGGGAAAGAGTGACCAATATAGCTTTTAGATACAATGATCTATGGTGGTCTCCCTAAAGAGGTGATATTTGATTAGAGTTAAATGAAGTCAAAGCCGTGAGCCATGCAAATATATGGGGAATCACCAGGTACAAAGGTACAGAGGAAGTGTGCTTAGGAACAAGAAACTGAGAATGATTACAATGGGCAGAAGGGTTGAGAGGAGTGCAGCCTGGGTCAGGTCAGGTAAATCCTTGCAGACAATAGTAATAACTTTTGATTTGCTCAAAATGTCATGGGAAGCTATTAGACGGCTTCCATTATGACTGTTGATGTGAACTGTGATTAAAACACTCTATGAAGAACAGTCTGCAGGTGAGGTACCTCTGTTGGCTACTGGAGTAGACAAGGTGAGGAGTCATAGTCCCTTGGTCTTGGATGGTATGAAACAAATTCAGGATAGAATTTAAAGGACCAAAGCTGCATTTTCTGGTAGAATCAATGTGAGATTTAAGGGAAAGGCAAGAATAAAGGATGACTGCAAGTATTTTTTCAGCAAATTAGTTAATATATATTTTTTTTGGCAGAGCTATTAGACATTATTATATACATGTCTTGGGAGATAAGTAATTTCAGCCCATAACAATGCTTATTAAAGAGAAATTTGGGGTTATCATTATCCAATTTACATTAGGAATCACCACATATTTTCTTTAAAGCATGAGATCTTTTAATGCAGTTAAAGTGTAATTCAATTATTATAAAGTTCATTTAGAGAGAGTTATTCAGAAACATATGCAAAATCCATTTTCATTAAACATGGGAGAAAATAGTCAAAAGCATGCCCTTCGCTGCCTCCTAGGGTGCCTTATTAGCCCTTAAACACCATCCATAATTGTTGGCCCCAGTACAGAGTGCCTTTCGCCCTGGCACAATTGACACTAAAATCCCTGTTCACTCTTAAAAGTGTCTAGATCTGGACAGCAAGTTATATGCCCAGTCTATAATATAATCTAAATATGGGAACTAAACACAAGGGAGTAATTATTACCTCTGCAAACAGGTAGATTGATTGGGACATTAAATAACAATTGGAATACATGGTCAGATCCCATTAACAAAAGATCAGGAGATTATATATATATGAAATCACTTGTCTATATACATTCATTGCTGTACATAAGTTGTACACTATACGAGGTGTTGAATATTCAGACACAAATCTGTAGAACATGATTTGTATCCTGATTTTAGAACTTTCCCTACAACACCCCAATCACACAAAGATATGCAACTGGATACGACTTCATTTTAAATAAGTGATTCCAGTCAATAGCAAGAATGAACCCCTATTAACAAGGAAAGCCCCTGGGCTGCGGATTTAGCTCAGTGCTTAGAGTGTTTGCCTCGCAAGCATGAGGCCCTGAGTTCGATTCCTGGTACCAAAAAAAAAAAAAAAAAAAAAAAAAAAAAG